>VUQH01033519.1:0-19058 GCA_015106775.1 Etroplus canarensis | reverse complement strand
TCCACATTTCATTACATAATAGCAATGTGACACTTTAAAGGGCCGAATTACATGATATTTTTGACATCGAATCGGCAACCGGAAGTAGGGGCGGGGCCGCGACTTTGACACCACTGCTTTAAAGGGAGCTTTTATAACAGCCAGATAGCAATGAATTACAATAATCAAGCCTAGAGGTGATACTGTAAATGCACAAACTTTCAGACGGGATATTTCTAATTTTGGCAATATTGCGGAGGTGAAAAAAGGCAGTCCTACATTTTTGTTTTACGTGAGCGTTAAAGGACATATCCTGGTCAAAAATAACTCCAAGATTCCTAACAGTGTCACTGGAGGCAAAAGTAATGCTGTTCAGGGTAAGTGTCTGGTTAAAAAAGTGTGTTTCTGAGGTTTTTAGGGCCAAATACAAAAACCTCAGTTTTGTCTGAATTTAAAAGTAGAAAATTACAGGCCATCCGGGTCTTTATGTTGTCAAGTCATACCTGTAGTTTAACTAATTGATTTATTTCATATGGCTTCATTTATAAATATGGCTGGGTATCATCTGCATGGCAAGGAAAATGTATGCAGTATATTCTAATAATATTGTGGGGAAGCATGTAAAATGTAAAAAGTATTGGTCCCAGCACAGAACCCTGTGGGACTCCATGACTGACTTGTGGGTGAGGAAGATTCATTGTTTATATGCACAAATTGGAATTTGCCAACTAAATAAGATTCAAACCAGTGTAATGCATTCCCTTTAATATCAACAAAGTATTCTTGCCTCTGTAGTAAGATGTTGCGGTCGATTGTATCGAATCAGAAAATTTTGTGAATACTGTGCTGAGGTCTAGAAGAACATGCACAGAGATGAGTCCACTGTCAGAACACATACGAAGATCATTAGTAACCTTCAATGGTGCTAATTCTGTGCTGTGATGAATTGTGATAGTTTAATAATAAGGGGGAAACAGAAAATGCCTGGTAAACAACCACAGAGGGGAACAGGGAAGAACCAGAAGTCTCCAAATGAACTAAAGGTGACTGGCAACAAATAACAGTGGGGTGCCAGGAATGAATATGGTTTATGCTGGGATGAGAACAGGCAGTTCCCAACATGCTCTCCTGAGCCCTAAGGCCAGACTGCCAGCAAGGGGAAGCAGATGTTTCAGGACCATAGTGACTAGCTGACATTCTAGCAATGGGTGGATGGCTAGTAAGTTAGATGGTTACTGAGTCCACAAATTGACTTTTATGCACTATGCGCCTCAGCACTCTGCAGCAACACTTCCGCTTTGGACTAACACTACCATACAGCTGACCATGAAATTTCTAGGGGGGGAAGGAATTTTATAAACTGATTTGTTGCAATCGTAGAATCCTATTACAGCACCATGTTCAAATTCAGCGAGTTCTTTTGAATAACCCATTTTTTCAGAAATATTTGTAAAGGCTGACTGCATGGCTAGATGCCTGATTTCAAACACTTGTAGCAATGGGACTGAATGAAACACCTGGATGTTTTGATTAAGAAGTGTGGCCTGATACATTTGTCCATATAATGTATTATGTAGGTACTAATTTAGCCATAGGGCTTTGGGTTTTTGATTGCATTTTATCATGTTAATTTAGATTTGTCATCTTCTAAGGAGTCTTGTCTCTGTTTCCTAGGTTCTTTGCTGTCATTTCTCACACCGTCACTCAGCATGATGCATCTCCTGACGATTTTATGACACGGATCAGTTGTCAAAATCAATAAGTGGTTTCTGTCCCACTTGGTCGTCTGTCTTTCTTGCTTGTTTTTCTTCCTTCTCTCTCTCTCTCTCTCTCTCTCTCTCTCCCTTTCTCTTTGTGTCAGTAAAATAACTTGATGATTACTGCATACAAATAAAAACCAGTAAGTAATTTAAAAAATAATTCAATCTTCTTGATCATTTTGAGGGACATTAAAAATTAAATGCTATGGTTTAGTGATGGGTTGAGTGACTATTTCTTGGCTGGCAAAAATACAGAACTATTGCTCAGAGTCATTTAAACTTATGATTGTTTAATATTTTTTGGCATTGAATTAATGTTTCAGTGTAAAATGGGAAATGGAAAGTTTTTCCTTTTATTTTGTTTTGGCTCTAAGAAAATAAAAAGGCTGATAGTTCTTTGAGTATAGCATAAATCCAGGAAAATGCACATAACAAAGCCTATATTCAGAATCAGAATAATAAAACTGAACAAACTCCCTTGGAGGATAGTGTGAACTGAAAACCACAGAAAGCAAATGATTAGCTTCTAAATGGACCTAGAGTTTAAAACTTTTAACTGTTGCTCAAAAGAGAGAAAATAAATTTGATGGCCTTGCTGTTCTTCTTCTAGATTTTCAAATCAAACTTCTCCTGGTTGTTGGAGTGGATTTGTCTCAATTTCCTCATATTTTCATCCTCTTTAAGATTAAGAGTTTGGAAGTTAATGAGAGTGTACCACTTCAAAGTTATTTGTGGTTTAGAAATGTTAGGCCGTTTCATATGAGCAAAGCAAAGAAGTTTCAGTGTCTTGCATCCTGACACCATATCCACTACATAAAAAAAAATAAGCCGACAGATCATTAAAAAGAAGAGGGATTTCAACATTTTTCGGACAAATTCAGTCTTGGGATTAAAACTAATAAATAAAGTTAGAGGAAGAGCTGCTTCTTCAGCTATATAAGCATGCATCTTCCCTCTTTTTTCCTCTCTGCATAACTAATAATCCCTTTCTTTAGCATTACTCTCATGTTTTGGCATGCACTGCTGTTTCAACAAAAGTTCACGCTGAGCCCAAATGCATCATGGTCCCATATTGTGATTGTGACTTTGTATGTCACGCAGCTCATGAAACTAAACTCTTGCACCTGTCACAACAACAGATGTCAGCTCTGTCAGAGTGTTTTACTATACAGACCTTCAGCAAGCAGTGTAACTCTAGATCGGATGATGTCTCATCACCACGAGACATCATTACTGCGTCAGAATGGCCTGATTTGTAGAACATTTAATCTTACTTCGTCTTCACCACATACTGTATCCTGTGATGTTTTGTGCACTCACATTGTACTCTTGTGCCAGCAGACTATGGACACTTTCTTTTTTCATACTTAATCTGTTGCACACCAAAGGGCAAAAATAAACAATGCTTTATTTTATCATTCAATCCAAATCTATTCTTCTCTTTCTGGTTATCCAGTTCAGGGTTGCTGGAGCCTATCCCAGCTGTCATAGGGAAAGAGGCGGGGTACACCCTGGACAGGTTGCCACTCCATCACAGGATTAACACAGAGAAACAGACAAGTATTCATGCTCACAGTCACACCTATGGCCAGTTTGGAATTGCCAATTAGCTTAACCCCTTTGCATATCTTTGGACTGTGTTAGGAAGCCGGAATACTCAAAGAGAACCAACGCAAGCAAGCAAGGGCAGAACATGCAAATTCCACACAGAAAGGCCCAAGTTGGCTGGCCAGCTGGCCGGCCGGTGGATTCGAGCCTGGGGCCTCTTGCTGTGAGGCAGCAATGCTAACCACTGCACCACCATGTTGCAGATCAGAATCCACAGTGCCTTGTTATAAGAAATCAAACAAGAGCAACAAGCTTGAAAAGACTGGCCATTGCCATAAACTGTATATAAAGCTGTACATAGTTACCATGACATCAAACAATGAGAGCAGAGCAGGCCGTATTTGGCCAAGAGGGCAGAGTGCTATGTTATCAGCTAATACTAGCAAACTTTATTATCAAGCTGCATTCATAAGCTGTGTGGATGCAAAGCACAGACACATACCTGCTAATTAGTGTAACTAGCAAGAAAAACAAACCAACTAGAACTTCATTATCAAGCAAGCAAGCAACAATTTTTATACAGTATAGAGCCCCATTTCTTTCCAGGTGGAAGCACAATGTGTTGCACACAACAGTAGCTTCCAGCATGACTTCTTGGCTGTCTGGTTCAGTAACTAGAGTTAGCAGAGGTCATCTACTGTATACTTGTTGTGGGGGGAAACTATCCATAGAGACCAATACAATTTTAACAGGAATTTGTAGTGATTGGCTTGCTTTTGGGGCCAGCCTTGTTACACCAGCTTTCCTTTTAATTGTTTTGGAACTGAGGATATTAATTGTTGCAGTTTTGCAATTGGAAATCTTCTCAATAGGCTTGATTGACATGACACTTCAGCTGCTCAACAGTTCGTGGTCCATTGTCTGATTCTCCTCTTCATCATGCACCATGCATTTTTAGTAGGAGATAGATCCAGGTTGGCAGCAGGCCAGTCAAACACACACACTCTACCTATAAAGCTACGCTGTTGTAGCTTGTGCAGAATGTGGGCTGGCATTGTCCTGCTGAAATAAACTGGAAGCATCATCGCCTTGGTGGCAACATTTGTCTCTTAAATCATGATATAGAATCAATGGTACCCTCACAAACATGCAACTCACCAGTGCTGTGAGCACTGATGGCCCCTCATATCATCACAGATGCTTTTTCATTTTTCGCAGATAACAATCTAGATGGTCATTTTCATCTTTGGCACAGAGAACTTAATGCCTGTTTTTTTTTCCTAAAACAAGCTGAAGTGTGGACTCATCTGACCACAGCATATGATTCCACTTTTAGTTCATCTGAGTAAAGTTCAGGCTCAGAGAACTAGACAGTTGACATATGCCAACCTTTTTGTGTAATACAATTTCAAGTTGAATTTCTGGACACAGTAACAGACTGTGTTAAGTGACAATGGTTTTCAGAAGTACTTTCAGGCCAAGGTGGCCAAATTTGTTACAGTAGCTTGAGGGTTTCTTTGGCAGTGTCACCTGAGGGCTTCATAATCACATTCATCAGTTGGTTCCGACCTTTCCCTTTACTCACTCGGATGTCTCTGAATTCTCTGAATCTTTTCACAGTATTGTGCACTGTGGATGTTGAAATACCTCAGTTATCAGCAGTCTTGCAATGAGAAATGTTCCTTGTGAACTGATGAACAATTCTCTCACAAATGTTGGCATGAAGGGGTAAACCACAACCTACCCTTGTTTGTGAAGACTGAGCCTTTGATGAATGCTACTTTCAAACCCATTCAAGAAATCTCACCTGTTTCCTATTAGCTTGCTTAATGCAGTCTGGTGTTACTTTAATATTCTTTCAATCTTATTTTAACTTTGTCCCGACTTTTACTTTCACACAAATTAACATATCACAGATTTTTGAGTTTCTTGCATTTTGAAAAGTATTCCAACATTTTCTTGAAATGGTGTTTGTAGTTTTGGTGACTGTTATCCTGAATTATCATTGACCAGTGTGAGAAAATGTTGTTCTTATTATGTAGAGCAATTCAAAGTACCCTGTATTCAACCACATGTGTTTAGAAGAAGAAAAAGAAGAAGACATACATTATTAAGCCCTTTACAGAGAAATTACAATTCACACAAATATACTCTTGAGTTGTTGTTATACACTTTTGTTTGCAGGAGTCTAGTGAACATGCAGTGAAGAGGTGAATGAATAAACAAAGGCTGCCCATCACAGGCACCAGAGAGAACAATGTAGGGGTTCCGTGCCTTGCTCAAGGCCACCTCAGCGGTGTTCGGAGGGGGTAGCCGACTCCTCTCTAGCCTCCATTCCACCTCCAGATACATGAGTTCCAGAACAGGCTCTCAAATGAGTCTTGAAGCTGGGTCTTGGATTGGCCTCCATGTCCAGGTGGGTCTTGAGCCAGTGGCTCTCTGCAACTGTCTGGTTTCAACTCAAGTCTCCCAACAGACTGAGCCACTGCTCAACAACAACCCAACACACCTCAGTTTTAAGAGCTTTTCACTCGCATTGAGGAAAAACCTCAACCTCACATGCAGGAGGATCTTAAAATTGGGCAATAAATCATTTATATGGGTCAGGATAAGAGTTTGTGAGCACAATAATTCTAAAGGTAATTTAGCCTGTGTTTATTCATTTTGCTTTCCCACTCCAAAAAAACATCATCTACTCTACTGGGGGGGGGTCCCAGTCTACTTTCAACTTTTACACTTGACCAAACATGTGAAACTGCAAGTGTGATTACATATAAAGAGGTTAAATGAGTCCATATCCTTCAGTCAAGCTCGAGGTCACTGCAAAAATATTCACAGTCTTGTGACAGATATTAGCTCTGGACTTGAAAACGTGGCCCTTTTCCAACCCTGATTGCCACCATTAAGTTTAAAATTTCACACTGAGACACACTGAAGTAACACTTTAGAGGTTAGATCCCATTTATGACAATGCCTCATGTACCTCGTTGCTGGATTAATGTACCTCAGCATTCTATCGCACACACCACTAAGCTCCCAATGGCCAGCAAGAGCCGCATTTTTTGTGAAGGTCGCACAATGTGAATGTAAATAGTTACTCAGCCAAGACATAACTGCCGACAACATTTTTAAAGTCCACCTACTGCCAACATTTGTCTCATTAGTGACCACACAGGTGTGTTAACATGTTGCTCGCTGCATAGTAAAAGAGAAAATGATGTCTTGTATTCATCTTTTCATGAGCTACTAGACTACAATAGCACTCAAGCATCCTGATTTACAGCTTTATAATAAAACATGGTTGAGGTAGGTAGGAGTATGTGCTGTATTTCATAAAAGTAATGTGTGCAAGCCTGAAAGAAGCAATAGTGTTGAACGCACTTAATACTTATGCATGAGGGGAATAGCGCTTTTCTGAATAAAAAGAAGCAGCTGGGAGTGATGAATGCAAACACAGTCTATCAAAAATGCACAGCTTACAATTTTCTTAAAGGACTTAATTTCAGGAAATAATGTCACTGAGTTTGGATTTTTAGATAAGAGTACCCCTAGCAAGATGCAATATTTTGGATTTGAGCAGATTTAGCATACACAGTGAGTGCAAGTAGGCCACCTACTGGCATACCTTGACTAAAAAACTACTATCACCCTGGAAACCCTTCTGACTAAAGCAAAGACTGGTTCCAAAACCATAACCAGCCAGTGCATCTTGCTGTTGTGCCCCCAGGTTTTGCCGGTGAGCCAAGCTGAAAATGAATTCATGGGAAACATGATAATATCATTTAAAGTAGGACATTGTGTGCAATGGCTGTATTCCGTTTGTCTAGGTTTGAGGAGTTTTGCTGTACATGGGGCTTAGTACAGACCCCGAGAAGGCGACAATACACCATCTCACTGAGGATTAGCCACTTTAATTACTTCCACCTCTATGCTATCGCCATCTGCTTTCAGCCTGGATGGGCCTCCTCCAGCAACATGCTATTCAAATCATTTGCGGCAATCTGCACAATACTAACATGATAAGCCATGCTGAGGTATTTTCTGGCCTTTGTAAAGCAGTTTGGGTTGAACAGATAAGGTTTATTACATCTTACAGTAATTTTCCCATGTTTGGCAACCTTTCCACTAACTTACTCAGTGTATGGCTTTGCTACAGAAAAGACCAGTTGAAATGAAAACAAAAGGTTTAAATAGAATTATATGTTGTCAGATTGTTACTAATCGCCTCGCAGATTTAATGAGATAACCCTAAATACCAGCTTAAGTAATTATGCCTTTATCTTCTGCCGTGCTGTTGCTGGTAATGTTAATGAAGTTTTATGTAGAGAATCTTTCTTTTTGACACACTGCTGTACTGGCCATGCTTTTATGCTCTTATGTTTGAGTCATATAAATGCATTGATTTTACAAGCAGTGCATGCAAAACATAATCAATGCAGTTTCTTGCTTAACACAGCAAACATTGTCTGGCAATGAAATGTATGAGGCAAATAGGTTCACGAACATGTCTGTTAATGAAATTATACTCTGTATAAGTTGTTGATGCCTTGAATGCCACAAATAATCAATGGATTGCGCAAAGAGAGTGGATTTGTTTGATGATTTGCAGTGTGCCTTCTTGACATTAACAAGCAGAGGATATATATCTAACACTACAGTTCATCTCCTGGCAAGGTTCAACAGAATCTACTGTAGCTCTTCTGTGAAATAAATCAATAGTCCTGAAACTCAGTAATTGCTACCAGAATAGGCTCAGAAAATCCATCATCCAAAATGTTTACTTAATTAGGTTTATTTAAGTCTAATGGGTGTGTAGGTGAGTCATTTTAAAAGTGTGTATGTGTAATAGTCTCTGCAGTACCAAGACAAATGACCTTTGAACCTCAAAAAGATCAGGCCTGGAAGACAGAAGTCTGGTCAGTGTATGAGGAAAATAAGGATGGAGGGCTCATTATTGGCTTGTCACTGTCAGTCTCAGTGGCTTCAGTGACACACAAGACTCTGTAATTCCCTTTCAGTTTCTCTGTCAGCCTTCCTCACTAAGTCCAAGCCAGACAAAAATAGTGAGGGAGGATTATGGAGAGTGCGACAGACAATAACAGTAACGGGCGAACGGAACTGAGATAAGGCGGTCCGGCAGACAAAAATAACGACAAAAGAGTGTGCAATACTATGCTGCTCGGGGAAGATGTACTAAGAAGACAGGCTGTGGGAGCAAAAAATTTTAGACAATGAGGTGTGGGAAGAACACGTTTGTCAGCATTGGGGGAGCGTTAATGAGTATTTCAGGGCGGTGAGCCCTGTGGTGAGAAAAAAAGATTAAAATCTGGACCGTCAATGGCGGAGGGTGCATTAGTCCCGATATGGCCTCATTTAAACTGTAGACAGGATCAATTGGGCCCCTTAATGCAGTACAACGAGATGGCCTCCTCCGGCAAGAAAGGGTCAAGCACTCAGCTCCAGCATGCAGAATACAGCTTAATTTGACTTAATAATGCAGTTCTGACTTCATGGAAAATCCTTGCATATGCTGCTGTGCATACAGCATCAATGGATTAAAGCCAGTTTGTCTATCAGTGACTGATGGCTATTCTCTCTCTCTCTCTCTCTCTCTCTCTCTCTCTCTCTCTCTCTCTCTCTCTCTCTCTCTCTTTTCCTCCATTTTTCTTTCTCTCTCATTTATTTATTTATTTATTCATTTTTCCCATTAATAAGTGGAATGAGTTTGTTGTTATGGAGATGGATTCCAAGCAACAGCAAATGCATATTATAAGGAGTAAAATGGACATTGTTGCTTTGTTCTCAAGCATAACAAGGAAAGGAGCAAGATGCAGTAGTGCACTATGTTTTAATTAGTGAACACTTTCTCAGTGTGCAAGTAATTGTGTTTTAGTTATTTAGCTATTAATCCAGTGAGTGATGTGATATGTAGAAATTGTACTCCCTATATAGGTCTGTGCTGCTTTTTAACTCATAGTTTTGGATTTTTGCAACAGTTTTTTTCTTGGCTCGGTCTCATTGGTCTCTTTAACCTTGTAACCACCAGCAGCAGCGGACAGTTGTTTTCAGCAAAAAAAAAAAGTTCAGATAATTCCACATTGGCTATCCATCCATCTTCTTAAGTGTTTATCCAATTTAACGTCAAAGGGCTCTGGAGCCTGTCCTGACTGACATTGGGCTAAAATTGGGGTTCAGTCGGGACAATCTGCCAGTCCATCACAGGGCTAACACATACAGTACAGTCCCTTCCAAATAAATTGGAACAGCAAGGCAAATAAATTTGTTTTTTGCTGTGCACTGAAGAAATTTGTGTGTGAGATCAAAAGCTGAATATGAGAAGACAGAGTTTCAGCTTTTAATCCCTGGTATTTGCAACATAGAACATACAGTAAGACATTTTGTATCAAATCAAAATCATTTCTTTTAAGTGAGTGTAAGGACTGAAATATGACAAGTGACAGGTGTTTTTTCTTATCTGGGTGAGGCATTAAAGATTGATTGTTTAATCATTAAGTAGCCTTGGATATCTACCTTAAGTTTAGGCATTGTCTTTCACCTGTGAAGACTGAAATTATAGTTAAGACCAAAATGACGACCAGAAAGCTGACTATGGGAAAATAGTATGCCATTTTGAAGCTGAGAAAAGGGGGAAGCATTTCAAAAACATTAGGCATAGCCAGTTCCGCCATTTGGAATATCCTGAAAAAGAATGAAAATAGCGGTGTACAAAGCAACAGGCATCAAACCGGTCATCCAAGGAAAATATGAACAACTGATGACAGACAAATGGTGAGAGCAGTGAAGAAAAAACCCAGAATAGTCTATAACATCATGAACAACCTTCAAAGAGAGGGGTGGAAATATCCCAGTCCACTGTTCAAATATAACAGTGTAAAGGGCCATACTGCAAGATGCAAACCAGTCATCAGTAGTAAACTTTGGAAAGCCAGACTGCTCTTTCCATCACTTTTGTAAAGATTCCTCTTTTTGTCATCAGTACATAAAACTTTGTTTAAAAACTGCTGTAGCTCATCTCTGCACTTTTTGCAAATTCCAAAGTGTGGAGAATGAAGGGATTTGCTCATGAACCTAAAAATGCAAGTTCATCTGTGCGTCATAGTAGAGGCTGTATCATGGCTTGGGCTTTTATGAATGCTTCTTGAACAGGCTCAGTAATTTTTATTGATGATGACACTCATGATGGTTGTAGCAGAATGAATGCCGAAGTCTAACATTTTGTCTGTCAATTTCTAGAGAAATGTATCCAAACTAATTGGGATAAACTTCCAAAACACACTCCCACCTCAACAAAGGACATCGGCAGAGGCAGGGAAGTGGGCATTTCCCAACAACTATTGCATATGCATTTCATATATCTGTGGTCTTATGGTTAAAATGCCTCTATATAGTATACTATTATTCAAAAAACAATAGAAAAGGTAATGCCAAAACTGTTTGATGAACAGGCAGTTTAGAAAGAGACACAGAATGCGCACTGACCTTGAAACTAGAACTAAATAAATTGTCTGCGAATGCTCAGTGCTGTTTGTAGTGGGAATCATTGGCAGTATTTTATTCCACAATGATCTTAGCTTTAATATTGTTTCATGTTCATTTCTTTTTTATATATATGAACAACAGATGGCCTCTCATTTATTTCCTCTCAGCCTGTAATTTGCTTTTCTGCTAAAATAATATCATTAATGAACCAAATTACACAAACTGGTAAACACAGAAGTAGTGAATTTTTCAGTAAGGCGCTGCTATTTTAGTTGTCTAGACACTGTAGGATAATAAATAGATGTACAAAACACAGATGTACACAAAATGTTTGGCATCACTTAGAATTTCCCTTGTTTTCCATGGTAACACATGTGAAATTATGAATACAAAATATGGCAAATGAGCAGGACATGCTGACATTGTCATTGAGTTAGTAATAAGGATTTTAATGGAAATGATGAATGTGTTCTTTAAATTTTGCCTTAATTAAAAAAATCTCAAACTTGGACTCAACTGTCCACAACACCTTCTTCCAGTCTTCCAGTGTCCATTGTCTGTGCTCTTTTGCCAATCTCAGTCTTTTCTTTTTATTAGCCATACTGAGATATGGCTTTTTCTCGACAATACTGCCATGAAGTCCAGCATCCTGTTGATGCTGACACTGGTGTGTAACAGGTGCTATTTAGTGCAGCTGCCAGTTGACAACCTGTGACGCATCTTTCTCTTAAACTACACACTCTCAGATATTTGTCTTCTTGCACAGTTGCACAGTTGGGGTCTCCCACTCCTTTTTCTGTCCTTGTTAGAGCCAGTTTGTTCTGCTCTCCGAAGGGAGTAGTTAACAGCATGGTAAGAGATTTTGATTTTCCTGGCATTGAATAGGCTTTCTTTCTAAGCACAACAATGGAGTGACAGGTCTCTAAAGAAAGTGATTTCTTTCTGGCCAGTTTGAGCCTGTAAACAAACAAACAACTGGTGATGCTTCAGATATTAAACTAACCTAAAGAATGCCATGCACCTTTTTATTTTGCTTCCTTATTATTACAACAGTTTTCAGCTGTGAAACACAGTTGCAAAAGGGTTTTCTAATAATCAATTAGCCTTATAAATTGATTAACTTGGATTAGGAGCTATACCAGGAGATTGATGCAGAGGACTGACAGTTGCTGACAATAGGGCTCTGTGCAAGCATGTGTCATCTGATTCATTTTAATTGTTAATGAAATGGTTAAAATCATTTGTGAATTGCATGAAAATGTGTTTTTCTTTGAAAAAGAAGTGATTCCAGATTTTTGAGCGGTAGTGTATGTTATGCAAAATTGTGCAATAAAAAAGTCATTCCTGCATAAGATCCCGGCCCGTTTTCCGTAGTGGGCATTCAGAGTCCTGCACCAATGGATGAGGGACTGAAATGGAAGTACATCTGCCATGTCAAGGGGGATTCATATATTTTCTAGTCATATATAGACTGCTTGAAAAGAACAAATTCAGGATCTTATTGTTCTGTTCCTTGTCTTTATTGTTACCATATGGGAAATTTCAAGTCAGTTTTATTTGTGTATATTTTTAAAAGGTAAAGCTAATGCTGGTGAGCTGACCAGCTGTGACCAATGAAGTTGTGGTTTTTCACAGAACAGCATGTCAAGGTGCAAAGTTTTGTTGCCCACAGACATGCTGGTTCGTACCAGTCCCACTTTCTGTTGACTGCAGCTCGTTATTCAACAGCTCTTTTCTCTCTTTGTACAGTACAGTTCTTTCATGTGTTATTGACCAATTAATGTTGATTATGTCCATCTCATGTTATTGCTACTAAAGTTGCTATCAAAGTTCTGCGCACTCTGTGGTAAACACTTCATAATTCCTATCAGTAGCTTTGTTGTTTTATTAAATATTTCATATGCATTTAACTGCCCAGACCACGTGAACGCTGAAGACATCAAATACAACAGGCCATTAATTCAATATTTGCACTTTTTATTATGTGATATATGATGGATTATTTTATATTCTAGGCTCCACATACCTTCCTCAAAGAGAATTATTTCCAAAATGAAAAAGATTTTAAGGATCTCTATCCAAAATAGCTTATTAAAAACAAAAAAAGGTAACCCCTAAAATATTACATGATCCGCAAAAACACAAGAAAAGGATTTCATGTTCAGTCTCAACTAAATCACAGAAAAATTAAATTCAAGAATGTAGACAACTTGCTGAAGTTCAAACTGAGCATCAAAAGAAAAGGTCCTTGAAGTGACTTTAAATGTGGGCTTGGTTGGGCTGGTTTGAGTATTTCAGATTTTTATTTCTGCTCTGGGATTTTCTCACACAACCATCTGTAGGGTTTACAGAGAATGGTCCAAAAAAGAAAAAATAACCAGTGAGTGGCATTGCTGATGCCAAATATCACAGGAGAATGGCCGGACTGCTTTGAGCTTAAAGGAAGGCAACAGTAACTCAAATAAGCACTCATTACAACCTAGATATGCAGAAGAGCATCTCTGAATGCATATCACATTGAAGCAGATGGGCCACAGCAGAAGACCACAGCAATTGCCACTCCTGTCAGCTAACAACAGGAAACTGATGTCAAGATCATCAAGTTTGATATCCCCTGCCTCTCTTTTCTTACTCTTTCTTCTTCATGTGCTTCAGTGCTTGAGGAGGCTTGGTGAGCAGCCATTTGCTGTTGGCTATGGCAGCAAGCTGTATGCACCTGTTCTCCATCCCTTCATCTTCTTCAGAATTTGAAGACTGGACAATGGAAGATTGGAAAAAAGTTGCCTGTTGTCTGATGAGCATAGGTAGTACCAGGAAAGGAGTATGGGGTGCTGTAGCTACCTATAGGAAAGTCATAGCACCCCTTTAGCATCCCCAAGAATTTTTCTGTGGTTTATCTATCATTTTTAGAACACAATGTTGATCAGTCAAGACAATTTAACTGGCAGATGAGTTTTTGATCCCAAAATCAGATGCTGAAATGTGCACAAACCTGTGTTTTCTACTAGCTCTCCATGACTATGCAAGTGTGTGAGATTTCACATTCAGGGTTCTGTTTATGTAGGCAGGATCATAAACCTTAAACCTGTTATCCTTTGAGTTGAACAGCTTGTGTTGTTCAGATGGAAGAATTATTATTATGTGCACGTGTGCATGTCTGTGAGTGTGTCCAGGATCTTGCAGTAAAAATTAATAGTATATCTTACATTTAGGAGCACCCAAAAAAAATCTTGCACTTCCACTGCTGATGAGTCTAAGTTTCAGCAGTGATATTTGGATGGTAGGGGCAGAATTTGGCATATACAACAGGAAAGCATTGATCCATTCTGTCTTGTATCAACAGTTCAGGTTGACGCTGGTGATATAAAAACGTGAGGAATATTTTCTCACCACACTTTAGACCCCTTAGCACAGATTAAATCCCACAGCCTACCCGAATATTGTTGTTTACCATGTCCATCCCTTTATGACCACAGTGTACCCATTTTCTGATGGCTGCTTCCAGCCGGATGATGCACCATGTCACAAAGCTCAAATCATCTCAAATTATTTTCTTGAATATGACATTGAGTTCACTGTACTCGCATGGCCTCTATAGTCAACTTATCTCAATCCAAATGAGTGGACTGTTTCCTGCACCTTGTTGAACCTATGCCAGGAGGAGTTAAGGCAGTTCTGAATGCAAAAGTGGGTCCAACCCTGTACCAGCAAGGTGTACTTCATAAAGTGGGAGATGAATGTGTGTGTTAAACACTGCAGGGAAACAACTGTTTAATAGTCTTGGTCATACAGTATCTGCTATATGTGAGAACAGAAGTATTGTAGTAAAGCTAAACACCTAGCCTTTGATATCAAGTTAAAAGCTACAAAAGTACTGAGAGCTGAATAAAGTGACACTTTAAAAAGCAAAGCTCTGTCTTTGGCCACAGTCCCAGGTTGGCCTCAGACATCTCTGCTACCTGGCATGACCACAGTAAAGCTTGTCTTCACAGTTAGCCCTGCTGTGAGGCTGCAGGAGAGACACTTGTCTTGGCAAAGCATGCATGGTTAAAACTGACTGTGCTAGTGTGGAAAGACCAAAAATACTGTTACTAAGGCTAAAAGCTAAAATGAATACAAAGCCTTTACTGGAGGGTTTGGCTGTAGAGCAGGGAAAGTCTCTCTTTTAGGTAAAGTACACTTTCTAAAGTTCGTTTAAGCATCATATGTACTTTTATAATAGCTATGACTGTTAGTAATAAAGGGTGACTTCACTCACAATTGATTAATAAATGACTCCACTCATGACTTTAACATCCAGAAAGCAAAATAACCTAATCTGCAATTAATCAAAGTGTTTAATGATGACAAAATAAATGTCATTGAAATGCCAAGAGATTTAATTGTTGCTACTAATGTGGATAAATAGGAAATAATTCACACATTAACAGAACCTTTTTATTTATATGAAAGATGTTTTGCTCTGGTACTAGACTCATGTAATTTCATCTGTCTTTTCAAGCCTTCGAATGGTGCCTTTAAAAGGAGGACAGCAGAAATTACAACATTTGGCTGCGAGCCCAATGTCTTCAAAACATGCTAAAAGTGGCATCGCCATTATGAACAAATCATCACTAGACCCAGAATCCATTGCTGTTTGTGAAAGCTTTGAAGTATGAGATACAATTTTCAGAGTATAATTTTGATGCAGTGAGACAAATTAAAATGTTTTGTTTCAGGCAGAATTAATATAGTCATATCAAGAGTCACCACTGAGAATGTTAGTGACTCTTAAATTTATCCCAAATCTACTAAGACTCTGTAAACAAAAATTAAGTGGCTTATCACATATGTTTTGCATTTTAACGTAGTTGTAAAAAGGTATACAATTTGTGTATTTTATCCGTGCTAGTGGCATGGCTTTAATAGCAATGAGTGTGCAGTTGTCCACCAGCTTGCCTTATCTGACTATAGTAACAGAATTGTTGTGAAATGTTGCAGAGAGATTCATGGCAGCAACAGAATAAAGAGCTCCATCAACTGATGTTTATTGCTGCCACCAAAAGGTGAACTTTTCACAAACATCTGTGAAATATGCAGTGAAAGACATAAGTATTGGGCCACCTACATATTACATTTACTGGGGCTCATATATCATCTCATTCTAACCATAGTACCCCCCCCCCCCTCAGATTTCCCGTTCATCCGGAAGAGCATTTATGAGGTGAGACTCTGATGTTGGACTAGCCTGGGACACAATTTCCATCCTGGTTCTTCCCAAAAGTGTCTGATGGGATTGAGGTCAGGGCTCTATGGGGGGACAGCCAAGTTATTCCACACCACATTCATCCAACCATGCTTTTGTGGACTGTGCTTTGTGCGCTGAGGCACAATCATGCTGGAACACAAAAGGGCCTTCCCCAAACCTTTTCCATAAAGCTGGAAGCATAGAACTGTCCAAAATGTCTTGGTAAGGCGAAGCATTAAGAGTTCCCTTTACTGGAACTAAGAGGCCCAGCCCAACCCGAGCTAAACAATGCCATAGCATTATCCCTTCTCTACCAAATTTTACAGTTGGCACAGTGCAGTCAGGTGGGTAACGTTCTCCTGGCATTCATCAAACCCAGACTTGTCTATCAAACTAACAGAGAAGCATGATCTATCACTTCACAGAAAACATTTCCCCTGTTCCAGAGTCCAGTTGCAGCATGCTTAATAGCACTGCATCCAGTGCTTAGCATTGTGTTTGGCGATGTAAAGCTTGCAAGCAGCAGCTCTGCCATGGACGTCTATGTCATAAAGCTCAGAACACACAATTTTTGTGCAAGAGGAGGTCTGAAGGTCTCCAGCTATTGAGTCAGCAAAGCATTGCTGACTTTTATGCACCATGTTGCTCAGCACTCGGCTACCCTGCTGTGTAACTTAAATTTTTTTTTTTTCATAGTATTATAGTACCATTCTTAAATTCAGTGAGCTCTTTAGAATGATCTGTTCTTTCACAAATCTTTGTAAAGCCAGACAGCATGGCTAGGTGATATATTTTATACACCCATGGCTATGAGAGTGAAGGAAACACCTAATTTCAGCGAGAGGCATGGTACAAGCTACATTTCCGGTCAGTTGCCCAAAAGTTCTCCTTTGCATCCTTCAGTACATCACAGTCAAACCATTATTGTTTTCACTTACTGAGTTTCCTTATTAGATCAACACCGATCACCACAGGGGTGATATGGATAATAGAGAAAGCTAGAGCATGACCTGAAAGACTCAGTAACACATAGGTGCCGTAACTACCTGTTGATTAGATACTGTCATGTGAAAAAGAAGCACACCCTCAGTTCTATGGATTTATGTATCAGGACATAATAAAAAATCCTGTAGTCCTTATCAGGTTTTAAAATTATTCTAAAGGTATAAAACAAACAGATTCCATCATGTCTTTATTTACTTAAGAAAATACACCCCATCATTCAGAAGCTTGTAGAACCATCATTAGCAGCAATAACCGGAAGTGAGACTGATAAAGTAGTACTTCCAGCTTTATCAGTTCATAGAAGTGTGAGTTAAATGTGAGGCCATCTGTCAGACAGATGGCCTCACATTTAACTCTAGAATACTTTGGTATACAGAGAAGTTCACGGTGGACTCAATTACTGCAAGGTGTCCAGGTCCTGTGGCTGCAAAACAACCCCACCTCATCACCCCTCTAACTGTGCTTGAAAGTTAGGATGAGGTGTTTCTACTGATATGATGTGTTTGGTATTTTCCAAATGTGCTGCTGTGAATTATAGTCATACACCTCTACTTTGGTCTTACCTCTCCAATGGACTTGTTTTCCAGAAGTCTTGTGATTCGTTCAGATGTAGCTTTACAAACCTAAGATGTACCATCCTCTTTTTTAGAGAGAAAGGGCTTTTTCCTGACAACCCTTCCAAAAACGTCTTTTTCAAATTTTCAAACAATTACCATGCTAAAAAAGGCCTGTAGAGTCTGAGCTCTTGGGTGTTCTGTAATTTCTCTGACCATGGGGTGAATTTGCTTGGCCCTCCACTCCTGGGACGATTGGCAGCTCTCTTGAATATTTTCCACTTGTGAATAATCGTTCTCATTGTAGAAAGATAGACTTCAAATTGTTTGGAATTGGCCTCATAACTCTCTCCAGACTGATGGGCAGCAACAGTTGCTTCTCTAACACACACCTGAACTCTACTCTGGACCAATAAGCTGCACACTTGCAGATGATCATTTAATCAACTGCATTTGATTAGCACCTGCTAATTGCTTTCTACTTACCCACTTATTTCCTTTTGGGCTGAGGTTGTTTTGATCAAATTCTAAGAACTGCTGATGTTTTTTTTTTTTTTTTAAATTATATTCTGATATATATACAACCTTGGAATTGAAATAGGGGGTACTTTCTTTTTCAAAACTGCAAATTCTCCAAATCCAGTCACCACAAGCTATTATTTCTCTTTCAAAAGAAAGAGAGCTCTTTGCAGTCCTGACCACTTCCATCCATTATTTCTGATGGCAAAAGTTTGCTTTTGTGCTTTCACCAAAGTACCACTTTTTCCTTCCTGTTTCTACAATATTAGACCTGCTTGTAGTAATCGGCTTACTTGAAACCATCAGAGAAAAATGGCAAAAGTGAAGCAGAAAAAAAGCATTACTTCTTTCTTCCTCTTTCTTGTCATTTCCAAAATGACACTGACCACTGAGTACTTGCAAGAGTCAAACTTTAAAATATCCTTTAAAAACCTCAGTATCCCTAACTTTTCTTTCCTCAACATTCGCTACACACAAACAAATGAGCTAAATATGCAATTACAAGCATCCCTGCAAACATGAGGCATAGTCTCACACACCTTAATGCTTCTGAAACCAAATCAGACACTGAGAAAAACATAAACACACACTCATTCTTGCAATCCTTCAACGAGCCAAACTGCCCTGCAGTCGAGCACATTAAAAAACAATTAGTCCTCTCTGATTTGTCTGTTTTTTCACTGCCTTGCATCGGCACAAACCAGAGTCCAGCTGCTTCCCCCAGGCCCCAGCAGTGGGGGGTGGGTGTGGGGTGCTCTTTCAGACAAAGAAATTAGGAAGAAGCAGAGTAGGGGGGCAACTTCACTGCAGCTCAAGTGCTGGACAGAATGAATCAGGGTAGCGTCTTGAGTGTGTAATGGCAGTGGAGTAAGCATTCATGTGTGGTAAGTCCCACTGGGCAGATACTGTTGTTGTAAGCTCTCTAATTATGTTGCCAGGCAGGCTGATGGACAGGCGGGGAGGATG
>VUQH01033517.1:12874-23641 GCA_015106775.1 Etroplus canarensis | reverse complement strand
CTAGCGGCCTCTTCATGGTTCCCATTTGCCTGTGGGATCCCCAGGTACTTGTAGTCCTCTATGTCTGCAATATTGCCTTCTGGTAGTTTGATCCGCCCCCAGTTCTGGCTACCTTCCCTCTCTTCATCCGACTACACTTCTCCAGTCCGAATAACATTCCGATGTCATTGCTGTATACCCTGGTGGTGTGGATCAGTGGATCGATGTCTCATTCACTTTTGGCATAAAGCTTGATGTCATCCATGTAGAGGAGGTGGCTGACAACTGCTCCATTCCGTAGTCGGTGATCTCACTGAGGGGGTTCAGGCTGATGCAGAACAGTAGTGGGGACAGAGCATCTCCTTGGTAGATCCCGCACTTGATGCTAACTTGTGCTATTGGCTTGAAATTGGCCTCTAGTGTTATACGCCACATTCCCATTGAGCTCCTGATGAAGGCTCTTAGGGTCCTGTTGATCTTGTATAATTCTAGGCATTCCCGGATCCAGGTGCAGGGCATTGAGTCATAGGCCTTCTTGTAGTCAATCCATGAGGTGCACAGGTTGGTCTGCCTAGACTTGCAGTCTCGGTTGACTGCTCGGTCTACCAGTAGCTGGTGCTTTGCACCTCTGGTATTCTTGCCAGTTCCTTTCTGTGTCCCGCTCATGTGGTACTGAGGCAGGTTATTGGATGGGACCGGCCCCTTCTGGGGGTCCTTGAGGATCATTACTGTCCAGCCTTTGGTTAGCCATTCCGGGTGTCTCTCATTTGTGCTGCCAGACGCTCGTGGAGTGCAGTCAGCTTCTTCAGCCAGTAGGTGTGAACCACGTCAGGGCCTGGTGCTGTCCAACTCTTCATACTGGAGACCCTTTCTTGGATATCTGCCACTGTGATGGTTACAGGATCCTGTTCCGGAAGGTTGCTGTGATCTGTTCTTAGATCTACTAGCCACTGAGCTTTGCTATTATGGGTTACATGATGTTACATGTTATTCTCCTGCCTTCTATCTCTCTGGTATATCTCTTCAAGCAGGTAAAGATATAGGTACTGCTCCTTGTGGCTGTTCAACTTGTAGCCAAGCAGCTGCCGTGGTGTAAATTAGCTGGTTGGTCTCAATAATGGTCACTGTAGGTATCGTCCATAGTGCTGCATTTGCATCATCTTCTGAGGGTACTCAACGATCCACTCTTCCATCGCACTTGGGGTTTGGTACCCAATCTCGGGTGGGGGTGGTAATACCCCCCTGACCTGTCATCCTGGCTCCCCCTTGCCGTAGCATGTATGTTGTATCTCGTCAATCTCTAGCTGTGAAAGCAGTCCCTTCTTCCGAATGTTGGAACACTAAGCTACTAGTTGTTTTGCCGTCAATGTGGATGCCAGGTATCAAAGATTCCATTCATGTAACCCCTTCCACTGGGGTTACTTGCATAATAGCATTCCAACAGCACCCTATTTTTATCTCTTGTCCACCGATACCTTCTTATTCCAGTGGCCCACTTCTCATCAGGGTTCCTCCATCCCATGGTTCCTCAACACCTGACGCGGACCTTTAGCCGGGCAACGTCTGAGCCAGTATGGCTTTATATTTATTTCCTCTCGTTCATATCTGCAGTAGGCTTGGTTAGCATGGGGGGGTCTAGTCTGGGACCCTTACTGGATACAGACACAGGATTCAAACTTGCTTTACTTTTGGTATTCTTCTGCACTGCAAGTTTTCCCTGCAAAGGTGCACATTCACTCCACTCTCTGCACTTTTGCCATGTTTGGTTCTACAACTGTAAGTTTAAGTTTACTGCCAAACACAGTAAATGTATGTGGTGTCACATATAATAGCTGCTTTCAAGTCCAGTTTATTTATATGGCTCATCTGAACACAGCAGACACTGAACAAAGTGTTGCACAACAGAAAAGAACATTAAAAAACAATGCGTAATTTAAGAATATATATATGTATATATATATACTTGTGAAAAGGCAAAGTAATTAGAATACTGAAACTTGAACTCTGTTAATGAGGAAAATGATCTAATATGCTGAGGGAGGTGATTCCAGCTGCTGATCAGTGGACCTGAGTGAGTCGCATTGCACATAAAATTTTAAAAGAACAATCGGTAGCAAGCCCATGCAGGCACAACGGTATTTTATAATCAATCCTAAACTTGTAACAATATAAGAATGTGTAGATATGCTTATTCTTCTGTGTACCTGTCAGGAGTCTAGCAGCCTCATTCTCATTCTCAACCAGGTGCAAACGTAACAATAGTGTTTTGTTAGTCTAGAATATAATGAATTGTGGTAATCTAGTTGTAATGTATAAAAGCATGAATGACCTTCTCAAAAGAGGGAAATGATTTAACCTTGGGTAAAAGTCTCAATTTAAAAAAATTGGCTTTAACAACAGATTTGATCTGTGGGTCAAATTTAGGACAATAATTAAAAATAACACCAAAATTACAATGCTAGGCACCCAAAGTGTGAAGGAGTGATGGGTAAATCCCCCAAATTTAGTTTTACTTTAATTAAGTGTAAGGACATTTTACAAGAGCCGAGTTTTACCATCAGATTAACATTGGTTTAAGGAATTGACAGAGGAGATGGTATCAGCTTTCAGAAGCGGCATAGAAATGGTCAGCAACATGATGTTTTTAAGTAATAGCTCAAATAGTAGCATATATAATGAAAACAGAAATGGACCCAGGATAAAACCTAGATATACTGTAAGGCTGGAAAAGTAAGTGGTGCTACAAAAGAAACAGCTTCAGAAACATGCTGAAACTAATTAGGTCAGTTGGCAACAGGCCGTAATGTGATCGGTTATAAAACGAGCACCTTAGAGAGACAAGTCTCTCAGAAGTAAAGATGGGCAGAGGTTCTGCAATCTGCTAGAAACTGTGCTTACAAATTGTGAGGCAATTTTAGAAATATGTTCCTCAATGTAAAAATGGAAAGACATTGAATTTTCCATCATCTCCAGTACATGATATCATCAAAAGAATCAGAGAATCTGGAGATATCTCTGTGTGCAAGGGACACAGCCAAAAACCAACGGGATGCTTGTGATCTTTGAGCCTTCAGGCAGTACTGCATCGCAAACAGGCAGAATTCTGTCATGGAAATCACTGCATGGGCTCAGGAAAGAGTTCAGAAACATTTGCTGTGTCATCCACAAATATACACTACCAGGCAAGAGTACTGTCCAAACTTTTGACTGGTCGTGTGTTGTCCATGGTGACAGAAAAAGACCTGTTAGTCATATAGAACCTGAAGTATCAACACATTTCTCAAAATGTGATATCAAGATCCCATGGTCCTGTATCAAATGCAGTGAGATCACACTGAGTAAAGAAAAACCCTTTGACTGTTTCATCTCTAGTATTGAAAATAGTTTATAGTTTATGAAGGTTGAGCTCTTTGACACTTTCTCATACAACATACAGAATATTTAAATAGTCTGTTGATATAATTGTTGTTGTATTTTTTCTTTTTTAAAATCCTTCTTTATATCGTAAACTTTCTTTTGCCTCTGAACTTTTCCCGTGTAAGGCGCTGTGAGCATACACATGGGAGTTACACAGCGAATGCTTTATTTTTACATCACTGCAGCTGCTGAGAGGATTTATATCTAAGAAACTTGGTGATACCTTGATTTCTCCACTACAGTTGTCAATGTGTGTGCATTTGGCAAATAAACTGATTAGCCACTTTGTGAATGTAAAGCAAGTACTTATTTGATTTGTACCCACTACATCACCATTACCAAATATCCAACCAAAAGATGACATCAGTGCAGCAACAAGGACGAGATCCATTGAGCACAAGTAATCCAGCCTTAGGTCTTCACGGATGTGGAGAAAACCTTAATCTCTTAATCCACCAGGACAACCAGTCTGGGGTTATCAGAATCAGAATCGGAATACTTATTAATCCCAGGGGGGAATTATTTAGGATTGGGTTTTGTTTTATTCACATGGAAAATCGGTCAGTTTTCAGAAACTAGGATCATTTTGGTATAACAATTTTTCACTAATGACCACGTATTCACAAATGTTAGATTGAAGGTCACTGGTAATGACAAGTCACCACTGACCTGGTGGGTGTTAAATTTCCCTTTTTTTCTGTCATATACTGCACGCTCACTGGCCACTTCATTTGATACACGTTGCTAGCAGTGGGTGGGTTTGCCTTCACGACTGCCTTAATTCTTGATGGCATAGATTCAGCAAGGTGCTGGAAAAGTTCCTTAGAGATTTTGGTCCATATTGACATGATAACATTACACTTGCGGGAGATTTGTTGGCTGAACATCCACGATGCGAGTCTCCTGTCCCATTAAAGAACCCAGAGGTCCTCTAGCAAATTGAAATCTGGTGACTGCTGTGCCATTTAAGTCCAGTGAACTCGATCACCGCAAACTTTGGGACTCGGTTCATTTTCCTACTGGAAGCAGCCAATCAGGAGATGGGTACTCCATAGTCATAAAGCAATGGACAGAGTCAGCAACAGTACTCTGGTAGGCTGTGGTATTTCTTTTGGTGGTGCCAGTCATACACTAACAAACCGCTGTTTCAGCTAACAGCTAGCTGTAATGTTAGCCACCACTAGCAGGGTAATGATTAAAAACAAATGTCTGATTTATTACAAGTCAATTTTAACACCTTGTCATTAGAGCTAAAATTATAGATTAAATGTTTGAGACAGCACCAGCCAGAGGATTTTAACAGCAGTCAGACAGTAAACTGCCCCGTCGATTCAGAATGGTTCAAAAGAAAAACATGGCTAAATGCGAGTGTTCCCAAAAAATGTCACTTTCCTGCTTTTATTGTCTGCTCTGGAGGGGACACCACTTGGACCACTTCAGGATTCAAGTACGTGAAGCATCTTTTGGGACGACCAGCAGTGGTTCGCATGTGTAAATGCAGTTAGATCAGGCGGCGTCGACAGGCTAATACAGTGGCTAGAACAGATTGATGCCACTGATGTTCACATTCTTGGACTCATGCACAGATTGGTGGACTTTGACAGAGAAGAGATTGACAAGTTTGCCCAGATGTGCAACTTTTCTTTAAAAGCGATAAAACTTCACTAATAAGTCAATTTTTTTTTAATTTTTGCTAGTTTGTTTTGACAGCAAGTAAAGACCTTAAAGCAGCGTGTTTTCCTGTTCTGAAATGTCACTTTTGATATGTTGTAATGTGATCACTTACAGCTTAAGAAGTTTGGCGGCTGTGGCTCAGGAGGTAGAGCGGGTTGTCTTCCAACACAAAGGTTTCTTGGCTCAATCCCTGGCTTCTCCAGTCTACATGCCAAAGTGTCCTTGGGCAAGACACCGAACCCAAAATTGCTCCTGATGCATCCATCAGAGTGTGAATGTGTGCATGATAGTTAAATGCTTTGAGTGCTCAGCTAGAGTAGAAAAGCACTATATAAGTACAGTACCAGTCCATTTACCATAACAGGGTAATGTCACACATCTGTTTCCACTTACTCTTGCCCCTGTTATATTAATGAGTTCGTATGATCATTTGTATTTGTATTTGTATTGACTAAGTAAAGACTTTGTATGCTACCGGTACTTACATAAATGCCAGCAACATACTGTATTGTATTCAATCAATGAATTACAGAATGTTCAGATCTCTATGTCACTCAACCCCCACCCTCACAAGCTGACTGAGTCCACACTTATAGGGCCAAAAATAGCAACTGAGAGATAGGGGTTAAAGGAGAAATTTGCATAATTTACAGTACTTAACTAAGCACTTACTCTGCCCATACTGTAATGGCACTAATTGCTGCATGATTCGAGAGAAAAGATAAACACGTGGAACTCAGATTGTCATAATTAACAGTCAGGTCCAGCAGACTGAAAACTGTAGATAGAGAGAGGCATTTACTCCGCGTTTTCTCCGTTCAGTGGACGCCTTCACATGTGCCCGTCAGGAGGTTTTTATCATCAAATTGAATCCGGCAGTGTGTCCTCAACCTGTGAGGTGTTTGCGCTGCATCTTCTGCAGGCTTCTACAGATGCACAAATTAAATTAAAATAAAAGTTTTTCTGAAAAATTTGCCACTTTTCCACTTGGCATGCCTAACAGTAGCTGGACATGCTTCAGTTTTCATCCAGCCCAAAGTCAAGAAATGTTCAGGGAGGACTTATATTAAAATATATCTATTTTAGCAAGTTTGCAGCCATGAGAGGCTTTGCAGCCGTCAGGGTGCCATAGAAAACATTTTGTTAAATATGATTTTATTTTCAAGTCAAGTGAAATTAAAAAAAAAACAAACCCATCATTCTTAATCCACATGAAAAAAACAAAAAAAAGGGACATCAGCTAATTACTGTGCCACTTTATTTGACCTCATGGTATTTGCCAGTAATTAATTAGTGATATTTTACAGCCCCAGTGTGTGCTCATATTTTCATTTTTAAAAATCATTTTTTTGCAAACAAACATTTTTCTAACAGAATAATGAAACTACCCCAGGGGAACCGTGGATGTCTAATTTAGTGCTTTCTTTTCATGGCTTACCACTGATTCAACTGCATCTGATATTCAGAGGCTTTTTGTAAAGTGGATAAATTAAGGATAACACACAGATGCAATTGCAAAGCAGGTCCTGGCATCATATTTCAAATAAAATAAAATTTAAAGTGTAAAAAAATATAAATAAATTTAAAGAACACCCACTTTATACCTAGAACTGCCAAGGGGGTAATTTTGACTCCCTTTGAAACCCATATAAAATGCTGCATTCAACAGTCCGTGCATGCCTGGGTGCCTCGCAGCACATATTGTTTACACATATTTTGATATCACGAGGCAGAGGTAGCAGGATGACGCTGGTAACTGAATATACCAGGGACTGCAGTTAGATACAAATGAATAATTGTTACAGGGCTGAAATGGGGAGGGGATATTGAGCTGCGGGACAGCGGGGCAGAGGCGGCTGGATTGCTGGCTGCGCAGGAGGAGCACGGGAACTTCAGCCAAACCGAGCAGGGTGCAGATCTGAGCAAGCAAAAGGTGAAATCCAGCGCAGAGTAGCTGAATCAGAGCAGAGCCGAGGAGATGAAGGGCTGCAGACTGGACGAAAGAGAGAGCAGTCCGGTGAAGAGGAGGCAGAGATGGACAGCGTGATAAACTTTTACTCTTCCATGTTTACAATAATAATTTCATGAAAACACGTTTCTTATTTTGTTGCTGTGGGGTTTTTGCAAATACCTTCGTTATTTTGGCGCAACCAGTACCACACATTATCCAAAATGAGTTTGAACTTTGCCATGATGTTCTTCTTCTACAGTGGTTAAATTACAAATATGCTGTACCCTTTGTTTATTAGTGGATTCTCAAAGATTTTTTTTTTACCTTTATGATCTGTAATGAAATAATCTCACCCATTGGTAACACTAAACTTCATCTTGAATGCTTTTTTTTGGCAGAATCTTACCTGTAATTAGAAACATTACATGAAAACTAAAAACCTAACTTGTTCAAGACATGACCTTTTTGCCTTCTTGCACACAACCAGAGCGCATTTATGCTATCCAGAGTGTATTTATTCTGTTCTATTCTGTTCTGTTTTTATTTTGTTACTATTTATCTTCAGATTCTACAGTATAGTATATAATAGTATATATAATTCTATTTTATCTTGACTTACTTGTTTTGCATTTATATGTTCATAATGGCAAACTGAACTGGCACCAAACAAAACAAACTTTATTGCCGTAATAATGCACATTGTTACATGGTACGTGACAATAAAAGAATCTTGAATCTTGAATCATAGTGGCTAGGAAGAACAGGTACATGTCTCAATACATAAGCGGGGCCCAAAAAGGAACTGGCAGAAATGCCAGAGGAGCAAAACACTAACTACTGGTAGATAGAGTAGTCACTTGAGACCAGACTGACCAACCTGTGCACCACCTGGATTTACTACAAGAAAGCATATGACTCAGAGCCTAACACATGGATCCTAGGACTGTACAAGGTCAACAGCATCCTAAAAGCCTTCATCAGGAATTCAATGGGGATGTGAAAAACAACACTAGATGCCAGCTTTAAGCCACAAGTCACATTCAAATGAGGGATTTACAAAGGAGTTGCTCTTTCCCCACTATTGTTATGCATAGACCTGAACCCCCTCAGCCAAATCATCAATAAGATTGGCTACGGATACCAACCGAGAGAGTAAGGCATGTCCTTAGAAGTCAGCTGAATGAAAAGAACAAGATCTGGGGAATCAACACCTATGCCCTGCTGGTCATTAGATACCCTGCTGCGAAAATAAGCTGGCCAAAGGAGGAAATAGAAGCCATTGACATCAAGATAACCTAAATCCAGCACCCTGAGACTGTATGCTAAGCAATAGGAAGGAGGCCAAGGACAAGTGAGTGTCAGAACCACTATCCAGGATGAAACAACAAAGATGCATGAGTGCATCAGAAAGATGGCCACAACTGATAAGTACCACCAGCAAATAGAAGAGGTGGCTGATAGTGAAAAATCCTACCAATCACTGGACAAAGCTGGACTGAAAGACAGTACACAGGCCCTAATCATAAAAACACAGGAACAAGCTTGAAGCACAAGATTAATAGAGGCTCAGGTTTACAGCACCAGGCAAAACCCCAGGTACTGTACAGGCAGTGCAGAGATGCCCCAGAGACAATCCAGCACATAATAGTAGAATGTAACATGCTTGTGGGCAGGGCATACATGGGACACCATAACCAAGTGGCTGGCATAGTGTACAGGAATGTCTGTGCCCAGTACGGCCTGGAAGCCCCAAGGTCAAAATGGGATACACCTCCAAAGGCGGTTGAGAATGACCAAGCTAAGATCCTGTGGGATTTTCAGATACAAGCTGACAAACTGGTGATGGCTAATCAACCGGACATTGTACAGTAGTTGCCAACAAGCAGAGGAAAAAGGCTGTGGTGATAGATCTAGCAATCCTTAGTAATGGCAACAACAGAGAAGTGTGAGAGAAGATGTAGAAGGTGAAGGCAACAGTGGTCCCCATGGTAGGTGGAATATCAAGGCAGTGACCCCCAAACTGGGAGAGTGGCTCCAGCAGATTTGAGGAACAAGAGCCGAGATCTCTGTGCAGAAGAGCGCAGTCCTACGAACAGCTAAGACGCTGCCCAAAACCCTTAAGTTCCAAGGTCTCTGGTAGAGGACCCGAGCTTGAAGGACAAAAGACCATCTGCAGGCCAAATGGGAAATTTTTTATAGGTATATTTTTACGAGTCAGTTAATTTTATTTTTTAATAGTATTTTTTGTTTTGTTTTATTATTTATGGCTGCGAGCTTTTGGAATATTGTTGTTTTTTCAATGTGTGTGTGTGTGTGTGTGTGTGTGTGTGCGCGCATGCGTATGTGCATGTGTGTTTTACAGTATAGAAAAATAAATATCCATTTCTACTTATCCATTTCATTTCCTTATTTCTTCTGCAAACAAACTAAAAAAAGAGTTCTCCACAAACCAGCCTGGCACAGTCAATAAGCTTCCGCATTATGTACAATAACTATATGTTCTCATTTTAGCACACTATAATATAATAGAAAGTAAGACTTTCAATAGTAAGTAAAAAATGCCCAGTCTATGAGGCACCACAGCTGAAAGTACCATGGACAAATAGTGAATCTGCATAAGAACTGATATTCACCTTCAGTCCCTTTAATTTCAGGATTACAGTGCAATTTAAAATATTCGCCTATTTTTCTTCATTTCTGGCAGCAGAAGATTTTTTAAAATGAACACAAAGCATTCAGAAACTAAATCCGCCAATTAATCCTGTGTTTACCAGCAGCAGCCTCCACGGACTGCCAGGTCATGAGCTCTGATAAGAATTCCAGTTTCTGTACCCCAGCAATGGTGCAGGCTGTGCTGCACCTACAAATACCAATGAGCTGGGCAACACTGAATGCTCCACAAAGTGAATTTAAAATATGATTTTGAGTATGTTGGTTTTGAGGTGGGTTACTGCAGAGCAGAGAGGGTCATGGTCAGACAAATAGAGCAAAAAACAAATTAACTGCAAAATGTAATGCCTGGTAAAATAGGAGTTTTCTGTAAAAGTAACATTTAGACAGAAAGCCATAACATCATACTAATAAAAAATAGAAGGGCCCTTGGAGGATGCAGACTTCCACCAAAGTCAAAACTTTGATCAGATGTTATAATATTTTACGTGACCTTAATTATAAAAAAATCAATGCATGAATACATCTAAGTCATGAGCAAGAAAAAAGTAACATCACATATCAACTCACATTAATAGTCATTAGGACTCTTTCACATATTCTCATATTCGCAAACAGCTGGTGTTCTTTGCATACCCTCCTCAGTGGGGGCCATTAGGGATTCTTCTACTAAGAAAAATGAAAATCCTTTATTGGTTTAAGGGGAAAGGCTGAGGCCTAAACCAGTTTCCTGTGGTTAGTTACAGAATTGTAAAAAATAAAAAAATCAAGGAGTAACCCCTTCATCCAAATGCACACTAAAATGTATCTTCTTTTTTCCTGTGCTCTAACCCTCTAACAAGTTTAAAGAAATCTGAATTAGTACCAGTCTTGGTAACAAGCAAATAGACAAACAACAAAAAAACTGAAATGATTGATAATTTGCAGTGTATCTAAAGATGAGATGATTGAAGGATTACAGACAATAGTAACTAAAGTAGTAACAAACTGTATTTTATATATATATATATATATACACTATATACTGTTACTATGTACCATAGTATATTAAATTTTACCACACAAGTTTAAATAAT
>VUQH01033517.1:0-12854 GCA_015106775.1 Etroplus canarensis | reverse complement strand
TGAATATGAGTATGGAGTAAAGTTTATATATATATATATATATATATATATATATATATATATATATATATATATATATATATATATACACACTATATACTGTTACTATGTACCATAGTATATTAAATTTTACCACACAAGTTTAAATAATTGTCCTTTAGTGTTGCCTCACAAAGTCTACACAGACAGAAGACTGCCTACAGTATGCCAAAAGTCAGGCCTGCAACCACAAAAAACAGAAAAGGGTTACAAAAATGTGTTATCTAATTAAATAACTCAAATAGTTGATCACTTAGCTCACTTAGGAAGCTCATCAGCAAAACTCTATAACAGTTCTTCAACAAACACTGCAGACCCATGGCTAAATACTGGCTAAACATGACTAACGCACATGATCAGCTCAATGATGCATTGGTTTCTTTGGCAAAAAAAGACAACCACGGGCACTGCAGGAGGAGTCAGATATCATCTGGTCGAGTGCTGCTATAGTAGAGTCAATTTGTCTATTAATAGTACCTATCAGAAGTATGGCTATTAAAGCTTACCGGAATGGGCTTAGAAGATAAGTTTCCCTCAGCAAGAAGACCTTGGGGCATTTTGCATTTAAAAAAGAGATCAGAAATACTACCCACTGCTTTGTAACTTGCCCAAACAAGATTTAATTTATGTATGAAACATGAAGAAAATTAGGAGTGACCAGGATGGACAGGATTAGAAATGAGTACATCAGAGGGACAGCTCAAGTTGAGAAGTTTGGAGACAAAGTCAGAGAGGCAAGGCTGAGATGGTTTGGACATGTTCAGAGGAGGGATAGTGGATATATTGGACAAAGGATGTTGAGAATGGAGCTGTCAGGCAGGAGGAAAAGAGGAAGACCGCAGAGAAGATTCATGGATGTAGTGAAGGAGGATATGCAGAGGGTTGGTGTGAGAGAAGAGGATGCAAGGGATAGAGTGAGATGGAGGCAGATCATCTGCTGTAGTGACCCCTAACAGGAGCAGCTGAAAGAAGAAGAAGAAGAAGAAGAAGAAGAATGAAATGTGAAGAAAATCAGAGTTTACATTTATCCAAAATAGATTATCGCGAACATCAACCTTTGATCCAACTAATGACATGAAGTTAGATAAGGCACTGACTCTGTAATTATGGGTTGGTAAACAAATAGTAAATAGTGTAAGTCATACAACAGCACAATTTATATGCACAATACAATCACTGGCCACTTTATTAATTACACCTGTCCAACTGCTCGCTAACGCAAACATCTAATCTGCCAATCACATGACTGCAATTCAATGCATTTAGGCATGTAGACATGGTCAAGACGATCTGCTGAAGTTCAAACAAGCATCAAAATGGCGAAGAAAGGTGAATTAAGCGACTTGGAATGCGGCATGGTTGTTGGTTGGTCTGAGTATTTCAGAAACTACTGATCTACTAGGATTTTCTCAAACAGCCACCTCTAGGGTTCACAGAGAATGGTTCTCTGTGTGAAAAATACCTTGTTGATGTCAGAGGCCACAAGAGAATGGTGAGACTGCTTTGAGTCAATAGCAAGTAGACAGTAACTCAAAGAAGAACAGTCAGAGACCTACCTGTGCCACGGCTGAAAAACCCTCAAACTTCTGTGTTTACCTGAGGAAAAATGTTTGCCTGTATATGTCTGTATATATAGAAGCTAAAACAAAGCCAGGGTTCAACAAGAGGATGTCTGTAAATTATTTCTTTATGGTGTATATTTGTTGAGGTATTATGCCTAAAGCCAAATTTTGCCCAATTTTACAATGTTGAAGAATCATTCAAAAAAAAATCCAGCATCCAGATCCGGATCTGGATCAACTCCAAAAGTTAATCATTTCTAAGTTGGGTCAGTTCCCTCCACTGATGAAAATTTTTTTTGCCAATCCTTATGTAAATTTTTGCATAATCTTGCAAACAAATAAACAATCAAAGAGACCAAAAAAAACAAACAACCCAAAATGCAAGATCCTTGGCTGAGGTAATACCTCGTTATAACCAAGGTATGCAGAAGAGTATCTCTAACATGCAACACACTGAACCTTGAAGCATATGGGCTACTGCAGCAGAGGACCACACCAAGTGCCACTCATGTCAGCTAAGAACAAGAAACTGATGTTACAGTTTGCATTGGCTCACTAAAACTGGACAATACAAGATAGGAAAAATGTTTGCTGGCCTGATGAGTATAAAATTTCTGCTGCGACATTTGGATGGTAGGTTCCGAATTTGATCAAAACAACATGAAAGCATGGATTCATCCTGCCTTGTATCAATAGTTAATGCTGCTTGTGGTGGTGTGATGGTGTGAGGGGTACTTTCTTGGGCCCTTTAGTAACAGCTGAGCAATGTTTAAACACCACAGCCTACCTGATTATTGTTGTTGACCATGTCCATCCCTGTACGCTCACAATTCACCCAATTTCTGATGGCTGCTTCAGCAGGATACTGTGCTATGTCACAAAGCTCAGATCATCTCATACTGGTTTCTTGAACATGACAATGAGTTCACTGTATTTACAATTCAATAGAGAGTCTTTGGGATGTGGTGGAACAGGAAATTTGCATGACGGATTTGCAGCCAATTAATCTGCAGCAACTGTGTGATGCTATGATGGCACTATGGACCAAAATCTCTGAGGAATGTTTTCAGCACTTTGTTGAATCTATGCCACAAAGAATTACAGCAGTTCTGAAGGCAAAAGGGGTCAACCTGGCACTGGCAAGGTGTATCTAATAAAGTAACCAGTGTGTGCATTTCCAATGCAAAAATGAATAAAGCTAATAACAATCAACAACAAAAATAGCAAAAAAGTCAACACAAGAACAGCATGCCTATCAAGTAAACCACAATGCTTTTCTCCTCAATTATATTGATCTGAAGAAATTATGGTGCCCCATTCAACTGGGATTAAATTACATTAATTTATCCTGCGTTCCCTCCTTTCACTGGGTGCAAAGCAATTACTGTTTTTCACCAATATGGTGATCATCTTCTACATCATCACCATCACCGGTCAGTTCCTCCCTTGATGTGTCACCAAAAACAAAGCCTCACTACAAAATGACTGAAGTGGAATTTGAATTGGCAATGCACAAGCTCTACAGACATGCTGGTGCATTTTCTTTATAACTGTTGACATTACAGTTAAATAAAGCTCAAATAAATGAGAGTGCTTAGACGACAGAATGCTATTTTCAAATTCAACGTCCTTGGAGCAGCTTCAGGTTTCACTCTTCAGTGGCTTTGTAGATTAAATTCTTGCTCTTGGCTTGAGTTCCTAAGATTCATAAATACTGAACAAAAATAATATTTGGATCATGTTTTAGCTTTAAGAGTAATGTCTTGCTTGGCTGCATCTTTGCCTCTACCAGCACAACACAGACACGGACACACATATACTGAGTGACACACACACACACACACACACACACACACACACACACACACACACACACACACAGTCTGAAAGAGACAAGTACACATAAACCCCTAAGCTTTGCAGGTCCACTTAGTAGAGAGCAACTAATCTAATCAAGTACAGCAGCTAATGCACAATGAAAGCAGAGTCATTTACTCGAGATGCCAGTCAGCCACTTCCTGGGTGGACGAGAGAGAAAGAGGGAGGGAGATAAAGGGACCCAGAGAGAAAGTTCAACATTTACAGCGGCGTTTGATAAAGAGATCAATGCAGATCAGAGGGAGCTCGAAACAGCTATATAACAGTAAGAGTCTTCTTTAGCTGCTTCTTTTCTGTTATTCCTTTTCTTTTATCTGTCCGTCTTGTATTGACTTTGGCTCAATTCATCTATCTTTCAGCAGTTTATCCTTAGACAGTGCGCTCCATCATCCCTTTCCATGCTTACCTGCCTGTAGTGTTGGCTCACTTGCAGCTCAGTCTCTCCTCAACAACTTGGTGTTCCTCTACGTATTGCTCCCTCCGTTTGTCTGACTCACTCTCTATCCTCCAACACCTGCTGTCGGAGATCAGCCTTTCTCCTGTCAGATGATGCTGAGAGCAGCCCTCCCTTATCCTCTCTCTCCGTTCTACCGTCCCTGTTTTCCTCTCTCCCTCTCTCCCTCTCTTCCTATTCCTCACACACATGCCAGCGTTTTCCTGTCTATTCTTATTCTGAGGCAAGCACAAATGCTCTCTTCTTTCTGCCTCTCCCTCTCCCTCCCAAAGCATCCCCTTTGTTTCTCTCTCCACCTCCCATCATTTCTCATGATCTCTGATCAAGAGCTGTCCATCCAAGTTATGGGTGTTGCTTTGCTTTACATTTCCCTTATTGCTTTTTAATAACAGATTCTGTTCGTTCAATAGGACCAAACGTTGCAGTCGGATGTTGGCTTGAAAGCAAGCTTCTTTTTTTTTTTTTTTTTTAAAAAAAAGGGACATTACCTAATCTGAAATGCAACATCAGATCCCTCTGTCCTATTATCTGGCTCACTCTGACAGCTTGTTTCAACATCATAAAACCCCTGCTGCACAAATTAGCCTAACCATCCCATTGTCCATTTGACACATCAGTGGCAGGCAGTTAGCTGAGAAGCTCTCCAATGTTGCAAATTTTGTGGCAGACTCACACATAATGGAGAAAATCATTGGCTCAGCCCACAGAGGAATAAGCACAGGCACTGTTGAATAATGCCCAACTGAGTAATCACATTTCCTTTTTGGTGCGAACTTACAGACGTGACAAATTAAAGGAAAATACAGCAGAAATGTTTTGGTATTCATCATTTTCACACTCAAACTATTCAATGACCTCTTGTTCCTTATTAATAGAAGCACTGTCATCCAAAAAGAGACCATTTAGGATAGAAATGTTTCATCAGTGATCATTCTTAAAACTTCCACTGACTGGTGGTAACAATTCCCTCTAAAAGGGCAAAAGTTGACTCAAACCTGGACTGTTACAATATCCTCCTTTTACTGCAAAATGACTATGGTCAAAACGATATTCATAGAAATGACATTATTATTATTATTATTATTATATCCATGGAAGTTTTTGAAATAAATTGTGCCAGATTCATCTTTACACTGAGGACAAAATCAGGCTGACTGCTTCAAGCTCAGTCCGTAATCCCAATAGATCAGCTGACAGCAGCTGACAATTGGAAAACCTCATAGAGGTTCATACAGGTAAATCTCATAAGTGGCTTTAGCCTGCCTACAACTGCTTATATCTCTGCAAGTCGTTTTGTAACACAGCTCCTCTACCTCCCATACTGTGTCTGACTTAATCAATGTTGCATGCTATCATTGATAACTCCTATGTTATTTAATGGGGTCTTGTTCTTACTCTCAGTGTCCCAAAACAGTGCCATAGTACCAAATATAACCAACCGTCTTTTGACAAAAGAGGTCTGTTGTTTATGGTGTATTTTGGCTCAGTTTTTAGGAAAATGAGTTACACTCAAAATACTAACATAATAGCAGAAAGGTACATTCAGCTTCTCTCTTTTTTTACAAGGGATCACTACTGCGGATGAATTTGCATATGTGATTTGGCACAGATTTTTGCACCAGATGCCCTTCCTTACACAATCTTCCCATTCTGCCCCCCAAGGTTGGGTTTGCATCTCCCCCCAGTTGTAAACAGTGGAACTTTCATGTACACTATGGAGGACACAAAATACTAGCATAGTAGCATTATTTTAAGCATGACAGTTACTGTCAATACTGGTATACTGCGACATGACCAAAGCCATGCCAGCAATATGCCCATGACACCATAACAGAGCCGAGGTATCCTTTCAGTGTAGTGGTTGAGCATTCAGGTTTATCCTTCTGTATGCCACCTGTCTCATGCATCCACTCACACACAACAGTAAAAGGCATCACTATGGATTCCACACACAGTCACAAATATGTCTCTAATAAGCATTCACTGAATTTCACCTAACGTGCCCTGTGCTCATGTTCACCTGTCTGCACCAAATGTAGAATGTGTAAAGAGGTGTTGGTGTTTTTGGATTTTTGAATAGAAATTTTTATTCAAAGTGTGGCTGTGACTCAGCTTTCTAACATCCCACCCATCCATCCCTCCCCATCCCGCACACATCTAAGTATGACAGCTGATTCTTTACTGGAAAAAAACAAACGAAAACTCTACCCTTGGGAAAAGTGAAAGGCTCATGCTCTAGCAGCGTATTCACATCACTCCTCCTCTTGTGTCTGAAGAATTATCTCTGACCCCAGATTTGGCTGTTTGCTAGGGTTACAAATGTAGTTCTACTAGGTATACCAAGCTGCAGAGAAAATGTAATCTTAGTAGTACCAATCAATAAGCTAGGCTGCGAGCAAAGAAACAAACCTGTGAGAGGATGTGAGTCAAAGCTTTTGATGGCTGTTGGTTAGTTCACACCCACCACACCCACGAGACTATAATTTTCCAGGTAGCACACACATGCACGCACGCACGCACACACACAGAGGGTGGGGTGAAACAATGAAATGAACACACAAAACCCAGTTTTCGTTTACTGTCCAGGAGATAGTGTTACACTAAACTATCATTGTGGTTTTCAGTTCAGCTGCACTACCAGCCAACAAGGGAAGATTCCTTAGGGCTGGCAGGAATCACCTGGACACAGCTAAGCCCCAAAAGGCAGAGAAGAGAAAGAGCATGAAGCATGCAGGCTAAATACAATCGACACCTTTCTGCCTGTTTGAAACCTCTGAGCTGCCAGTGGGGTAAGCAGGGAAAAAGGATCTTTGCTTACATGGGGTAGAACAAATGTAAGTTGAACCAGGAGGAGGTTGACACACAAATGTGAGTACTTTTTAATACATGGGAATTCAGAAGTGTCAAGTTAATCATACGGTTTGCAATTACAGGAGCAACTGCATGTGGTTCATGCTTAGACTTCTTTTTTTTCCATTTCTCCTTTCATTAGTTTCTTTTACCCTCTGTGTCTCTCCCTGTGACTCCCTGCATCTCACGCTGTACTCAGTCACCTCCTGAGGCAGCCTGACTAAATTTAACATTTACACACTGCAGAAAATACTCACTATTTGAAACCACATTGGTAACTTTATAACATACCGGGATTTTTTTTCCTGTTGACACCCATGATGCGTAAATTACAAAAGAAAAACAAGACAATTTTAAACCTGTCATGGTAAATACAGCCAAACCCGACTTATCTGGAGTCACCCTCTTTCCATTTCTCTCCCAAGCATTCTGCAATTTTTACTTCTACAGTACCTCTTACATGTGTGATGTAATCTAAACTTTACTGACCCCTTGAGTATAAATGAAATACTTTTAGGAGTGGTTCTTCTTGCAAACTTCTGGTTTCAAAAGTTCAAAAATAAAAACTGCTTTTAGTTTTTGATGTCAAGTATGAATACTGATCTTAGTTCTACCAGAGGTTTAACAGCTGTGTAAATCAGTATATAACACACAATGATGGATGATTTCTCACTATTATGTAATTAAGATGAGAAACGTTAAGGCGCAGCACCTGGCCTTGGCCTTCATTTCATTTGTGGTATGAGAGGTCTGAAAAGAAACAGTCCCTCTACACAACAGCGCTGTTTTCAGCAGTCCCAGAACCCCACTGGCTCTCATAATTACTTAGAGTTTGTGTGGCTGCCTCTATTGATTTTGGCAGGGTTAACCTGGACCCAAACTGAGTGTGAAACCACATGTCCACTGTTGGTTGGGGCAAGTACCATATGGTAGACAGATTGTGGTTCAGCCACAGTTTACTGACATGACAAATCTCTCATTTCCTTTCTGAGAATGAATTCATATGTGTAGAATTTATGTTTCCATGGGGTGTACTTAGTTTTTCACACTGCGCTGAGTCATGTGAAAACTGTCTTTTTTACATGACTGTACAATAACAAAACTTGAAAACAACCAATGAGCTGGACGTACTGAGTAGAAACAACTGACACAAAAGTATAAAAAGTTTGTTTTTGGCTGTCCACTTTTAAATTGCTTGCTGAAACACATTTTAAAAGACAAATATAAACAGGGCCTTAGAAAAGCATGAAACATTTCACATCACTGTTTAGTGAGGACTTTACATTATTTATACTGTTTGCAAATATGTCTTAGAAAAATCTTTCTGTAAAGATTCTAGGATCAGGGACCTATATTCTCTTACTATTTTTGACATAATTTGGATGCCAGGACATTTTGAAAACAAGGTTTTTAAAATTGAAGCCTTGCACTCTCTGGCCCCTAATTGTGGATTGACTAAATGGCGAGTGGATTTAACCACTCCTAGGTTTCTGAGTGCCCCTGTGACTAACTGGTTGATTAAAGTTATTGGGATTTTATCTGCTGTTCCTTGTAGTTAAGGGCACAAAAACAGAAAAGAAAATAGAGAAAAAACACTGAACAGCACAGTTTACTTCAAGAAGAGACTAAGATGATGCAAAGGAAGAATAACAGATGAAGAAAACTGATGTACCATATCCTAAGATTATGATGCTGAGAAAAAAACAGGGTACCTGCTTGATAATTAAAAGTTGTAAAATTTACAGGCACAATACAAGTATGTGTATGGCATCATGGAAGATTTAAAAATCTCAAACCATCTGCTGCTACTGACTACATCAAGTATCTATGAGTGACTATGGAAATCTCATCACCAAATGATACTATTGCAAACATTTTCCAGACAAAAGAAAGCGTTGCGTTTTATCTCCAGTGACAACCTGAGTATTTGCGAACTTGCTTAGAAATATGTGAAACTAATTGCATATATGTCATTGCATAAATGTGAAGCATGATTTGATAGTCATTTAGAAACAATGCTCATAACTGTGACAAAGCAAACCATACAAGTATACATGAATCAGACAACTGTACCAATACCGTGATGCATAATTTCCCTAATGATGATGATGATGATGATGATGATCATCATCATCATCATCATCATCATCATCATCATCCCCCTTTTCTCTCTGTCATTCTCTCAGTGAGATATGTACAGCGGCTAAGTGATGTGGCTCCCGAAATGAGATGTGATAGAGCTTGATTACATGGAGTTGACCTTCTGATAATGTGAAATGACTACAACAGCAGGCAACATTACCCCCTCAACAAGACAAAGCTTTTCAATTAATTAGCTGAATATGTCTTTATATTGTGATGAAGCACAACAGGGAAGAATGTGGAATAGAGAGTTGTGTAATTATACTAATAACAGATTTAAACAGGATGTATTGCGCTCATTTCCAACTCGCTCTATATATTCCTTGGACTCTAAAGCATCTTTGCTCACTTTACGGTTATTTACCTTATACCTGACCTTGGTGCAGACCCTCAGTCTTAAAAAAAACTGTTTTAGTTCCCCTCTACTTCTCCTTAAACCAACTGATCGACAAACAAAAGATATGAACAGCACTTTTGAGCTACAAGAAAATGGGATTTGAATAGTGAGAAGGTGGCTAGTACTTCAGAAAGATCCCAGTAACCACAATTTTTAGCATGCATTTAATTGCACGGGTGCACAAAAAAGCAGGCAAACAACCGTATCTGCTTGAATAACCCTGTCATCACAATGCTGCTCTCCGTCTGTGGTCTCATAACAACCTGAATAAGCTGACCACATTTCAACCACATTGGGTCAGACCTATTTCCTCTGTGAACTTGCTGTCGACTGGACCTGCTGGATTGCAGCAGGGGTCTCTTTCCTGGTTTAGATACTGCTGAAATAGGCCATAGTTAGCTAAAAAAAGAAGCCAGAACTACTTTTATCCATGGCAAAACAGAGCTCTACTGATTTCTGTAAAACATTCCAAATGAGTGCTGCCTCACCACTCAAAATGGTACAAAAAGGTTTTGAAAGCATTTTGTTCTGTTCTCACCGAAACCCTCTAGAGATAATTATCATTAGTCACACTAATTGTATTATGCAAGATATGAATAATAAGATAAGAGGTTCTTAAAAAACAAAAACATATTTGGAGGGGTTACTTTGAATGTGAGCATTTAAGTTCAAAATACTCAGAAGTTGATTATTGTACTTGTCATGAAACAATTTTAATCAGCTGCCTTAGCATGATGGAAAACGTCAGTTTGACCACAGGTCGGCTTTAACAACACTAACAAAGAGGCATGAGGCAGAAACAAAATTCAAGCACGGGCACGTGGCATTTATTAGAGAACAGCCCATTAGAAAACCAACACACCAACCAGTCTCACTGAAAGCAAATGGATTCCTTTTATATGCTTACTTGTCTCTGGTGAGTATCTGGAAATGTCTAGTTTTGGGAGTGACAAGACCAAATGAAAAGTTAAATGTCAACATAAACCAAACAAAATTTGATATGAACAATAGATATTTACATGCATACCAAAATTCCTATAACTACTTCCATAGCACACACACTGTAAATGGTTTAACTAAACTCCACTGAGCTATTATATTGGTTTACCCTGGTCCTCAAGCACAGGAAACTGGTCTCCTTCCACTCTTTTGTCCCACTGAAGAGAAACCAGGAAGAGGGGAGTGCTGCAGATGAGCACATAGGTTTTTTAGACCATGTAACACAGAGAATTTATTTTTTTTTTACCACAGAAAAGAATTATATGCTGTGAAAAGTTCTCATTAAGGATTTCTTTTCTACACAGGTAGGATGGCCAGTCTCTGCTTCCTCACCTTCCACAAACTGTCACCTAACTAATGCTCTACAATATCAACTAAAAAGTATCCGAAACAAATGTTGTTAGAACCAATATTTCTTGTTCAAATTGCATTAATGCATTTAAGTAGATGCCTCCAGAAAATGTTTAATGTGGCAGCTGTAAAAAGTTCAACAGTTTGTTTGTCGCTCTGCCAGTCAAGCCATGCTGTTAGTCACTGAGGCCTTGATTATACTCCACTGGAGCCACAGACAGCTGGGCACATCAGGGGTGAGTAGTCATTCCTCTTAACTTCATGTGTAGTAGGTGCATTGTAATGTAAAGTCTCAATGGATGAATATGTGTTGTCACAAAAAAAATTGGGAGGCACGTGGACATCTGCACAGACCCTCCTGCTCACCATCTAATGATGAAATTTACATCTCTTGGGCCAAAGTGGATCCTAGCAGACTTATGGATGTGAAAAGACCCATCTGGGCTTCAGCTGGCTTCTCTTGCATCCTGTTTGCTTTCTCCTCATGACACTGACTCCCATTTTAGGATGAATACTGGCCATTAGCAGCAAACTGAAGGGGTGCAGATACCCAATTAGAGGCTTCAACACTTCAATCTTTTTTCATCTTTCAGCACTGAAGAGCACTTCATTACCATTCTGCTTCTAGTGTCAGTCAAAGGCTTGATTAAGCTCATGGCACTTGTACTGTTCAGAGTAGATGGCTAAAAGGCAACAGCTGTGGACATATGCAATATAAATATATCACATTATCTCTAAAAAGAAGCCCCTTGACGTGTGTCCCATACCAAACAAGTTAACTTATAGTTATGAATACAGTTACAACTGTGTTTCCACCTGTCATTGAGAGTAGTTTAACTGCAGCAGAAATGCTATAGCATTTATTCTGGCCTGCTTATTGCAACACAGCGGGATCTTTGGACTGAGGAAGATAAGCGCCACTACCATTATTGAGCGCAATCAAGTTAATGAGTGTTTAATTAGGAACACTGCGCTGTGAGCAGTTTAGCACAATAAAATAAGTGTTTTCTCACTTTTCACAAAGATCACCTCTTTGTTCAAATGATTCAGGCCTCAACATGAACAGAAGGTGTGTGTTCTACAGTAAGGTGAAGGAAATGGTGGGGCTCGTTAAGAGTGACAGTGTGGGAGCTGTGTGTTTGTACCTCGTCACACTTACTCACACCTACAGAACCCCTGGCTAGTTGAGGATAATGTGATGGATTTGAGGCAGTGGCACATGGCAGAGAATCCAGGAAAGCCAGTTTTAATGACACACACTTAAAGCTGATGTCGTAAATCTTGCCGATATGGTCCTGTGCCTTATAGAATAGCTGTGGAACAGGCTATGTAACAGAGGTGGAGAAACACAATTAGTCACACACTACCAATAAAAAGTTTGGAGAGATCTTTGTTTTTGAAAGTGAAATGCACTTGGTTTTATTTGAAATCAATGAAACGGATTAGAAATATTGCAAATAATAATTAAGACTCAATTTTCAGCAATCGTCAACTGTTTTCGAGGGGCATATTGTGTTACTTATTCCAGGTATTTCACATTAAAATATGGATTGAGCATTAGAAAATGCCTTTTGGCACAGCCTAGCACTGTTGTGCTGATTAAACAAACAATGCATTTTGCTAGTTGCACGGTTGTTTTATAGATCATCAGCTTTTGCTGGTTCTCATATAGTCTCAAAATGGCCAGAAAACGAAAAATGAAAAAAAAAAAACTTTCTAATGATACACAAAAACTCATTGGAGTATTCTGTTTTATAAAAAATATTCCATGACTGAACAAACCAAAAATAATCCCAAACTGTACAGTCCACACATCATGTTTACAGTGCAAATTGTTGCTGAACAACTGTGTGATCACTTGCAAAGGAATGGTTTATTTGAAGAGTTCCAGTCAGGATTTAGAGTTCATCATAGCACAGAAACTGCACTAGTGAAGGTTACTAAAGATCTTCTTATAGCTTCTGACAGTGGACTTATCTCTGTGCTTGTTCTCCTAGACCTCAGTGCAGCTTTCAATACAGTCGACCACATCTTACTACAGAGGCTAGAATACTCCGTTGGTGTTAAAGGGAATGCACTACGCTGGTTTGAATCTTATTTATCTGACAGATTCCAATTTGTGTATGTAAATGAGGAGTGTTCCTCACACACAAAAGTTAGTCATGGAGTCCCACAGGGTTCT
>VUQH01033513.1:17546-30300 GCA_015106775.1 Etroplus canarensis | reverse complement strand
TCTCTCTCTCTCTCTCTGACTCACACACACAATCCGCACTACCTCAGTTGCTGCTACGGCACTTTCTTCTTTTGGCGCTAGTGTCTTGTTCTTGTGTTTTTTGTGTACTGTTTTTGCATTGTAGGGTGTCCTTGGCATTGTTGCAACTGTTGCACATGTTGCACACATTGCACCTTATTTATTTATTTATTTATCTCTTTTTTAAATCTTTTAAATTTAAATTTTTCTTACCTGTAGAAATAAAAACTAGTCCTGTCTCTGTCACATGTCATATGTTTACATGTTTATATGTTGCACCAGGTCCTGGAGAAACACTATTTCATTTCACCATGTTTTGCGTGGTTGAAATGACAATAAAGCTCTTTTGTATATATATCTGTTATGTCTGTGCATGTATTTATTCAAGTGTTGCCTGTAGTTTGTCAACGATTGTGTAGTTGCAATGAGAGAGAGGACTCAAAAGAGAATGATTTTAAAAGAAAAGAGCAAAAACCTTGCAACCATGGAGAAGATGAGCAAGTTAGAACCTATTATTACCAGGCTGAGAGGAAAGAGGTCTGATGGTCAGGTGGGTCATGGCATTATTATGCATGGTTGCTGTAGAAACCAACCTTGACCTCAGCTTCACATCTTCATCTTCATAAGAGGCAAGTGTATGTGTGTGTATGTGTGCGTATGTGTGTGGGCAAGTGGAAAAGATGACAGAGTGCAGACATTTGAAAGTCAAATTAGAAATATGAAGCATGCATGACTGCATCAGAGAGACATACAGGAGTGTATCATGTGAATCGTGCACAGCTTAAAAGATAAATGGTCATCTGCTTTAACATACCCAGATACAGACAGCCAAAAGTGTTTAATGTGAACTCTGTTCCAACAGGAAGTTTGCAGCATGTAAACAGGAAACTGGTAGTAGAAACGCCATGGTGGTTGAAAGAGCAGGAGGCTTGGGTCTACTCTGAACTGTGCTTTGTTCTCTTTGATCAAACAAGGGTGATCTAATCTTGGTAATGAAAAAAATATTTTATCCTTATTTTTCATGACATACTGGTACTCTGTGCTTTGTGACATTTTTGCATTAAGGAGCTGCAAAAGAGGCGTTGTGTGCATGTGTCTGCAAGTCCAAGGGGTTCATGCATTATTCAGTGTCAGGCATTAAAGATGTAGATGTGGTCAGAGACATATGCAGGAGAGACACACAGGGCACTCACGCACACAACCATACCTGTGCACGCAAGTATGTCTGCCACTGCCTAATTGAAACTCTGCAAAGACCTTCTATTCCTCTGCAGTTTGAGTTCCCTTTTTTAATTCTCTGATTAAATTCATAAAGATCTCACATTGCTGTCTCAATCTTTGTGCAGGCAGTGAGAGAGATGTGCGACAGGAGAGATGAAGAAGAGAATGGGTTGGAAAAATAGGACAAAAACAACATAATGTGTGAGTGTGCTGGTCTGTGCATGCATTTTAATGGGAGGGGCTCAAGGAGCAGAGATTTCACAGCTCAGTGACTCTGTCACTGTGCACCTGCTCACTGAGACGGCGGGAGGGAGAAAATGAGAAGAAGAAAAGTGGTGAGGTGAGGAGGTTTGAGGTAAAAAGAGAGTTGAAAGTATATTGAGAGAGCTAGGGTGAGCATATAAGTGAATTTAGTTTCTATGGTTCTATTAAAAATGCGACACAGAGGGGCTTTCTGTGCAGTACTGTAACACTAGGTTTTTATTAAAGAATGCCAACAGCTACATGGTTAAAAAAAATGTTTGGACACCTACATGTGATTCTGTGGTTATTTGAAAGCCCATGAACAAATGTCACTACATCAGTCTCAACTCTCCTGGGAATACCTTCCACAACATTAGAACCTAGCTGAGGGTTTTTCCCACTTTCAGCCTCCAGATGGTTGAGAAATGGCTCTGAGGTAGAGTCCCAGGTCATCTCCAAAGTGCTGAATGGGTTAGGGATCTGCAAAGATCAGTCAATTCTTCCACACCAAACTCTAGTTTGTTCATCGTCATTCGCTGCATTTGGAAACTGTCATGTTAAATATTTAGGGAGCTTTGTCAGTGTGCTGCCATACATTTAAAATAATTTGAATTCCATTTAACTGCTGTTAAATATTTAAGCTCTGGGTATTTAGCATACTTGCACACTGCCACACTGTGCAGTATGAAACAAACACATACCAACAACATCTCCTAAATATATGTTCACATTCAATTCAATAATATTTATTATTATCATTTCTCTTAGCTGACCCAAGTCCATGAACAACAATTCAAAGAAAAGCACAAAAGAAGCTACGTGAATGCGGCTGCACTCATAAATTTTCCCATATATTATGTCTCTTGATCTCTTTACCAACATAGCTCAATTTCATATACTCTGTTACTCAAATAGCACTGTAGAAAAGTTGTATTATATGCAAATAAGATATAATACAATGATATAAAAATCATTTATTGAATTTGGAAAATCAAAAGAAAAAATACTAATTTTTTTTTAGAAAAATATGGGATAAATCTGAATTTGAGGCCAGTAAAACAAATTAAAAAAGATAGATAGATGGATGAAAAAAAAATGCATACAGCTGTATCATATCAGTTTTTTTTATTATTTGGGAATTGAGACAACAAATTGATGTATTTTAAATACATGTGACCTTTTCCTGCTTGTTATAAGTTTTCAGCTGCTTGACAGTTTGGGACCTCCTTTATGTCAGCCTGTCAGTTGTAGACAGGCCAGTCTACCACCTGGACTGTTTAACTATAGAGTCATGCTGCTGGAATATATTCAGAATGTGATATGACATTGTCAAAGCCTTTCCTAAAAAATAAACCATCTAGACTGCAGCATACTTGCATACACTCACTGGCCACCTCATTAGGTTTACCTGTTCAACTACTAGCTGATGCAAATATCTAATCAGCCAAACACATGGCAGCAACTCAGTGCATTTAGACATATCAATATGGTCAAGACAACCTGCTGAAATTTAAACTCAGCATCAGAATGGAGAAGAAAGGTGATTTAAGTGACTTTGAAGCTGCCATTCTTGTTTGTGCCAAATGGGCTGGTCTTAAGATTTTAGAAACTGCTGATCTAACTGCCATTCCCCCCACACAATTGCCAGGGTTTAAAGAGAATGATCCAAAAAAGAGAAACTATCAGATGAGCAACAGTTCTCTGGGCCAAAATCCCCTGTTGATTCCAGAGGTCAGAGAAGAATGGACAGACAACTTCATACTGATAAGCAGGCAACAGTAACTCAAATAACCACTCATTACAGCCAAGGAATGCAGAAGAAAATCTCTGAATGCACAACATGTTGAACCTTGAAACAGCAGCAGGAGACCACACCGGGCGCCACTCTTGTCAGCTAAGAACAGGAAACTGGGGCTACAGATCACACAGGCTCGCCAAAACGGGAAAATACAAGATAAGAAAAACATTACCTGGTCTAGTGAGTCTTGATTTCTCCTGCAACATTCAGATAGTATGGTGAGAATTTGGTGTAAACAACCTGAAAGCATGGATCCATCTTACTTTGTATCAGTGGTTCAAGCTGGTGGTGGTGATAGTATAATGGTGTGGGTCCCTTAATACCAAATGAGCCTCATTTAAACACCACAGCCTCTCTGAGTATTGTTGGGGAACATCTCAATCCTTTTATGACCACAGTGTACCCATCTTGTGATGGCTGCTTCCTGCAGGATAATGTGCCATGTCACAAAGCTCAAATCATCTCAAACTGATTTCTTGAACATGAAAATGAGTTTCCTGTATTCAAATGGCCACCACCAGATCTCAATCAAACAAAGTACCTTTGGGATGTGGTGGAACGGGAGATCACCATCATGGATATGCAGTCAACAAATCTGCATCAACTGTGTGATACTATCATTTCAATGTGGGCTAGTACTCTATGGAACATTTAGTGCACCTTGTTGAATCTATGCTACCAAGAATTAAAGCAGCTATGAATGCAAAACAGCATCCAACCCAGTACTAGCAAGGTGTGCCTAATAAAGCAGACAGTGAGTGTTTGTCGTTCATCATTAATGGTGCTTTTACAAGCAGGTTACCCATGGGATGTGCACTAATACACACCCTGGCTTTTGAACTGCTTGTTCATAACAAGCAGGACAGCCACCCTCCTACTTTTTAAATCAAAATGATATATCCTTTATGACTTTTTAAAAAATAATTTCCATCATCAAACAGCAGGACAGTTAAATTAATTCATTTTCTTCTTTGCATGGTAGGATGTAGTCACAATTGTTTTTGGAAGTCTTCTTGTGCCTAAGCAGAGACTATCCCAGAGAATTTCTTTTTTTTTTAATTGCAGTATTGCCTAAATTCAATGCATTATTGCACTATAATGTACCAAGATTTCTCTGGATTCTCTAAATTTTTGCAATTTTTATACTGAAAAATTTTGTTCTTAAAAGTCTCTCACAGGTGGTGAACCAACTTTTTTCCCTTCCATTTTAACATTTGATGTTCATGTACTGATATCATTTAAAAATATGCCTTAAGTGCTTTACAGATCACATTCCTATTTACATTTGAACTGCATCTAAATGTGTTTGAAACAGTTGAAAATACTCACTTATTTCCAAAATACTGATTTAAGAAACATTAATAAGACGTTCCCTTGTTCTCTCTCGTCCACTCTGGATTCCTCTTTGGTCTTTTTTCATCATGACGGGACAGGAAAGGAAATTTTAAAAATTGAGGTGGTGAGATACTCAGGTGTGCCTGAATCTTTAATTGGATTGCACATAATCGCTGTTCTTCAGTGTAATGAAACAAATGGGTTTTCAGTTTTGTGACACTCTCATGCCATTTATTCAAAGAGGAAACAGTGATGTTGTGTTTACGAACAGGTATTTTGTATTTCTGGGCACAAATTAATGTGTCTTGTGCATAGTTTTGTCTTTGTGGGTATGCACATACAGATATATATGTTTCTGAGTGAATTTGTTTGGAACTCGGTGTGTGTGTGTGTGTGTGTGTGTGTGTGTGTGTGTGAGAGAGAGAGAAAGAGAAAGATATTTGGACAGCACACAGGGGTGGGGTGAGGGAAGTGCTATCTTGCAAAGCAGACGTTTTGAGCATAGCAGTGACTATAAGGTCATTGTTTTAGCCCCAGGATAAAAAGCTAATAGCATAGTAATGACAGAGAGGAAACTGCAAAAAGGAGATAAGACAGACAAAAACAAAAAGTCCATCTCTGAGGAGGCTGTTTACAGAGCTACTGTGCTAGCATTTGGGATAGACAGAGAAAAATAAGGAGCAGATGGAAAGAAAAAATTAGTGATATAAAACATTTATGAATGTTTTCTCCACCGTACGTGTGTGAGTTGAAGAGCGAAATATTTCCTTATGTTCTATTTACTTCTATGACACCTGAATGACATACTGACATGTATTTTTGGATCATCCAGATAAATCAGTTTGTTGTTTTTCATCTTAAATTAGCATCCATCTATATTTGCATCCATGCCTGACACTCACTTTTTAAGTTAGGGGCTCTGACAGGAGATCATTTGCATAAAATTGAAACATGGTACATTTGGAATATATGTCTGTATTTTCATATGTAGTTAGTTTGGGAAACGCAAATAAATATAAATATTAATAAGAAAACTTGTTAATAGAAAAGTTGATTAATATAGTATCTTATTACATCGTAACTGGAGTATTCCATCAAGAGCTTACTGCAGACTTTTTGGTCATGGTATTTTCTCTCCCCCTTGTGGTGATAGTTACATATTACATGAAACAAGAAAAAGAGCTGTAACTTGGAAGATGCTTCCATTTTTAACTAAAACCAGAAATCCCTATGCTTTCCCACTCTGAGTAGGTCAGAATGAAAGGTAAATTAATAAATGAACAGTCAACTAATGAGTTATACTTTGAACAGGACATAATAGTCTTCATAAGGATGACAGTCTTTCTGGTGATTTCTATTCTTAAAATACATGTTGTTGTTATTAATAAAAAACCTGCAAACTCTGTTAAGCCCTTGTCATAAATTACACATATTGTTACACACTGACTAACCAGTTCATTGGATGTGCCTCTAGTGCAATTCAGTATAATGATCCTGCCATAAATACTACTATTAATCTTTCAATGTTCAGTTTTGCTCACATTAAAAGGAGTGATGTTGAAATTCTACACTACATTTGATTACTGGTTACTAAGATGTTTCTATTTTTTTTTGTCAACCACAATTTACACACACACACAGGATACTTCACAGCATGATGCAATCAAATGCAAAATCACTACTTATGGCCTTGAAAAAATCACAGAGAGTCTGTTGTATCCAGATTAAATTAATACTCAGTGTACTTTGTGTACATGGATAGCTTCTCACATAGACAGCCCAGAAAGCATATAATGTTTAACCAGACTGGTTTCAAGATGGCTCTGTCCACTATACCCTCATGTCTCTTTACTTAAGGGAAGGATTCCCCATCTTTCCTTATGTCTTACATGATGTTGTTGTCTATTGCTTTTCCGGGGGTCCGGGTCACGGAGGCAGCAGTTCAAGCAGAGAAGCCCAGACTTTCCTCTCCCCCAGCCACCTCCTCCAGTTCTCCAGGTTGGATACCTGGGTCAGCTGGGTCTCCCCTCACTTGTAAATAAGACCTCGAGATACTTGAACTCCCCTACTTGGGGCAGGACCATATACATGATGTCACAAATATTGTTTATTATAGCAATTTATGTATTGAATTATACAACCTCAATATTAAGGTTCTGGAAACAGCTCACTGAGTTTTTCATCTCGTTTTAAATTCCTCACTCAAAACTCCCCATGTTTTTCATATTACTTGTTTATGTTGCCTGTAAATTCAGACATTAAATTATTACCCTTTTACTCAAAGTTGTGAAAGGATCTGGCTCTACTCCAGGTCATGCTTTAAAGGTTACATATATGATTGAGTTTATGCACATTCTGCCTCTACAGATGTTTGGCTGTCCTTCGTCATCAGGTCAACATTCCACACAGGTGTGACTACTTGCCAATGGCTACCCAGCTGAGAGATGACCTCCCCACAAGCAAAGCGAATAATGTATCCCTCACACCATGTCATAGAAATCTCTTCCTTCATAACTTCTACCACTGAAGCTTTTCCAACTCTCCAAAACTCTACCTATCACTCTCTCTGTCTTTGTAAAAAAAATCCATTATTTTCTTAGGTTTGCAGAAACTAGTCATATACATTAGAGGTTTATTAGGTATAACAGGCTAAAACTAATTTGTATTGTAAAGACCAGCTGCAGGGAATCCTACCTTAATCACAGTCATGATAAGTTTTAATTTGGACTTGTTTTTAAGAAGTGCTGATTCAACTTAATAGTGATTTGTAGGATTTATTGTTTGTTTGAAGGTTTAGCTGTACCAATAAATAATTATAGTGTCGCTAAGTCAAGGTCAAACTGAAGATACAGAATGAAACATGAATACTTCAAACACATTAAAGTGACATATTTTACACATCTTTCTTAACACTATAGCATTATATTTGGTCAGTCCTATTTGCATTTTATTAAAAAAGTAATTCATACTGTTGTCTCAATGACTGATTCTTATAATGAAAGCAACCTTATTTGTGTATTGCCTACCTGACAGGGAATATATATATATAGGTTCTTTTTTCAAAGGTCCAGAGTATGTTTTTTAAACTCAGTAGCATAATTCATGTTCATTTGTCTGACATTTCTCTGCAACTTATTTATGTGTTGCTATCTATTTTTTAATAACTTTTTCTTTGCTCTTAAAAAAATTTACCTTTGGCTGCTCCCTTGTATTCTCCCCAAGGGTTTAGCCACAGCGGATTAATCTGCACTGGTAATTTGGCAGAGGTTTTACGCTGGACGCCTTTCATGACACAATGCTCCATGGCAATATCATATTTATTACAGATCTATATCTTCTCTATAAGTATCTGGACAATGACACAATTTATGTATTTTTGTCTGTACACCACCACAGTGGATTTTAAATCTGACTGCCAAGATGTGATTAAAATGCAGACTTTCAGCTTTAATTCAAGGGGTTTAACAAAAGAACTGCATTCACTGTTTAAGACAGGGATCTCGAACTCGTGGTTCCAGAGCCTCATGCAGCTCTTCTGTCCATCTCCAGTCTCTGTGGCTTTGAAAATTAGATGAATATGGAAATAAAAAATGTTTTAAGTTGTATTGTCGGAAATCTTTACATTGTAAAAATGTAAAAATGATTTTTTAAAGTTTTAATTTGTGTGTTATAGCCTGCATTTATCATCTGATGCCTTGTCCTCCAAATTGATTTGGTTAGCATGAATGTGTACACATAAATATCTCTTCATGGATTCCTGATCCAAATAAATGAAAGTTACCAAGAAAAACAGAAAATGTAACACAAATTTGGACAAATCTCACCACTAAGAGTACTTGCTCACTGGTATGCTTGAGATGTGGATAGACTTCAAAGTCAAATTAAAACTGGCCTATATTTAAATATATGTACTACTATTAAAGCTATAGGCTGTTACAGTATATAATTTATTTATGGTCAAAACAGGCTGTGACCAATACATTTTTGTGGAAAGTTGCTGACATAGGTTTATAGCTACTCTGTTTCAAAGTAGGGCTAAACATGATCATATATATTTTTCCTGCATTTCACAACTGTTCTGTTTAAAAAAGATATTTTTTCTGTTTGATAATATCACAAATGCAACAATAACATGATATTATAGTAATGAAAATGTAAAGCTAAAGTACCAAATAATCATAAATAGCTACTGCAAACATGTGTTTGTTACATGTGTTTGAAATCTTTACACATACTGTATTAGTCATGCTTATAGGCTAATTTATACTTGGCTGTGTTACCTTCATTATAAGGCCCAGATATGTGTTGCCATTCCATGCTGATATTTCTGGCCAAAAAAACTCAAAAATGACTCTGGATAGTAAAGGTTGCCAACCACTGGTTTGGAGAGATACTATACATAGTCCACTATTTTCAGAGGCTCAAAAGTAACTGGACAATTGACTGACAAGCAGTTTCATGGCCATGTGAGGCTCGTTCCTTCAATGTTCCATGACAAATTAGGCAGCTAAATTATCTAGAGTTGATTCCAAGTGCATTTGAATGAGGCTATCATCAGTCTGCAAAAATAAAACAAACATATCAGTGAGAGAACAAAAACTTTAGGAGTGGACAGATTAACAATCTGTCAAATTCTTCGAAGGAAGGAATGCACTGGCCAGCTCAGTAACACCAAAAGACCAGAAAGACCAAGAAGACTAAAGTGGGTGACTGGATGACTACATAATTTCCTTGGTTAAGAAGTCATTAATGCTCTTGAGGAGGTAGGTATGTCACTGTTAAAATTGACAGTCAAGAGATGGCTTCATGAATGTAAATACAGAGGGATTACAACAAGGTGCAAACCGATGGTAAAACTTGGGAATGGGAATGGGAAGACCACATTAGACTTATAATAGAAGAGAAAAGTATGGTGAAGGAAAGGAACAGCTCATGATCTGAAGCATTTCATATCATATGTCAAACATGATGGAGGCAATTTGGTGGCATGCATGGTGGTGGCCACTGGAACCAAGTCAGTAGTGTTTCTTGATGACGTGATGATGACGCTGGTAGAAGCTGCAGGATGAATTCTGATGTATAAAGGGCTATACTCTCTGCTCAGATTCAGCCAAATACTGTGAAACTGATCACATGGCACCTCACAGTGCAAATAAATGATGACCTAATGCATAATGCAAAAGCAATCCAAGAGTTCTCAAGTCAAATAAGTTAGATATTGTTTGAAGTCAGTCACCTGATCTTAGCCCAGCAGAGCTGCTTTTTAGTTACTGAAGACAAAACTGAAGGCAGAGAGACCCACAAATAAGCAGCAACTGAAGGCAGCTGCAGTAAAGGCCTGGCAGAGCACCTCAAGAAAGGAAATGCACACAGTAATTTGTTGACTTCCATAGACTTCAGGCTGTTATTAACTGCAAACAAATTTCAAATATATAAATATAAATTATATTTAAAATTATGTTAGTTTAGTCAAATTACTTTTGAGGACTATGTATAAAAATGGCTGTAATTCCAAAAATAGTGTATGACAATGCAGTACTTCTGTTTGTTCCATGTTTGATGCCACATGACTGAATGAACCCAGTAAGAGGCCATCAACTTAACTGCTTATCCAATTCAGGGTCACAGGAGCTCTAATTTAAATATAGCAGTTCATTGCAATTCATGTGCATTGCATTATATCTACTCTACATCTGATACAATATGAAATGTAATTCACTCATCAATCTCCTCTGACTTGACTCAGTTTAGGAAATTCCTCATTTTCAGAAAACTGCCTGAAAGGTCTCTGCATGAGTTCTAATTTATGAGTTCACTTTAACAGGGCAATGTAAGTGGTCTCTATAGTGTAGCGGTTTACACATTTGCCTCACAAGTAAAAGGTCCCTGGTTCATTCCAGGTGTGGACACAAACCCCTCTCACCATGGAGGGTTGTGTCAGGAAGGGCATCCGGCATAAACCCTCTGCCAAATTACCAATGCGGATTAACCTGCTGTAGAGACCTGTGGGGCAGTGTGTCACTTCATCGTACTACTACTGTTTCCCCACTAGGGGCCAGCACAGGACATGAAGAACAGTCCCCCATTTTTTGGTCCAGTTTCACAGACAAGCACAAATAAATCAAAGGTATTGACATTCTCTGCCCTCCGACTATTGTCCAGTCATTTTATTGCTGAGGAATGTTCCCTGTTCATTTTTAATTCTATGATTACAAAGGCTGGCACAAACCAGAATTCCACACAAGCATTTATTTGTTAAATGTGTATATTTCTGGTACATATATTCATATACAGTGATTTTTAAATTTCTCAGTACTATAAAATCCAAAATCCCTCTGTGTCTACACCTGTTTTAATGACGTCTTTCTGTTATTGCAGGGTCTTACCCATTCTCCCTTCCAGCTCACTAAGCAGCTTTTGATTTCTGTCAAAATATGAAAGCCTTTTTATCTCTGCATCTCTTTTTCCTTTCTCAAACACAGATGCAGACACACACACCATGAACACCTCTACTCTCCACGGGAGACTTTGGCTGCGCTCTGTAGATTGAGTGTCCCAGGGTGATTAACTATTGATATGAAGCTCAGGTAACACACCTGATATCGGGGGATGGAGGTGGGGTGGGTACTGAGAGAAAGACAACAGCATCGGAAGAGTGAGGGGGATGGAAAAGAGAGAGTGAAACAGAGAGAAACAGTGTCAAGGAGAGGGTGGGAAAGAGACACATAATGAGGGAGAGTGAAGGCTGAAGCAGGCAGCGGACGAATGGTAACTAAACAGTTGCGTACACTCTAAATCCACATACAGGCCTCCTTTGGATTGGAGGTCTGAGTGGATGCTCAGGCCCAGTAGCCAGTAGCTGAATTGCATATTGTGATGATGACTCAGGGCATGGTTGAGGAAATGGGATGGAGAGGGCACTGAATGCATCGAGAAAAAAAATGTGCGTGTGTGTGTGTGTGTGTGTGTGTGTAAGGCAGCATCATAAACAAACGGATCCCTGTTAGTTAGAGAAGAACCATCCATTTGTCTTTAACTACACACATCATGGCCCTACTCTCCAACGACACCCAACCCCATTCCACCCAAATTACTTTGCATTCCCTTCTGTTTTGCCGTATTTGCCATATAAATACACGTACTTCTTTGTGTGACAGTTAAGTTACACTATCAGCATTATTACAGCAAACTCACCCCTTAAATTCTTTATCTCTACCTCTTTGCTGTCTGATAACCATCTGTCCCCTCTCCACCGTTTGAAGGCGGAGAGTTAAGCAGAGCCACGTGCCCAAAAGCAATAAGAGCACAGCTCATGCCAGGTGTGCATGGTCCTGTATTCCAGTAAATGGACAATTTGGTGAATAAAACTATATAATTTTTCACACTTATCAGCTGATATTGCTTGATCACTCAGTGGAAATCTTCTCATTCTAGGGAAAAAAAAAAGATGCAGAGGGTGTAGAGAAGTTGCTCAGCCCAACATTTTGCTGTGAATAATGAATAATGCTGATGATACTGGTAGATTATCCAACATTTTATGAGTTCAGGTGGGCAGGGAACTGAGTACTAGCACCTTCAGGAGCTACAGTAAATGGAAGCCCACCATACTGAAGGTGAGCAGGTGGAATAAATAAACTGTTAGAACTAAGTTCTTTGTCTGGAGGATCAGGCCAAAATACTTTACCCACAACTGCTACAAAAACAAACTACTTCTCTCATTTTCAGAAGGTTTATTGGACATTCAACTTTACTCATTGGCCAGATGAGGATTCACTCTGTTTGGTCAAAGAGACCTCCCAGAAATGGATCCCAAAATCATTGTGTACAAACAATTTATATATTCACAGATTTACATGCTGGTGCTGATTGGTCTAAACCTGAGAAGAAGTTATGGTTTAAACTTAAAACTCCCTTTTTAATTGAAGGAGAAGCTGGTCCCAGTCTCTGGGTCAGATTGCTTGTTGTTCTGATCCAATCATCAATGACAACACTCTGTTCAAAAACTTCTTTCTTTGTTCTAAATTTGCTCTAAACTCACCTTTAGTACTTTTCCAAAATGGGGTCTGCCTCTGACACACACACAGTAACCCCCCCACTTCTCTTCCACAATGAAATGTGACTGTGTGTGAAAGTGTTGTA
>VUQH01033513.1:7479-17526 GCA_015106775.1 Etroplus canarensis | reverse complement strand
CCACCACACCCCCCCCCCACCCCCCCCCCCCCCACCTCTCTACCACAATGGACTGTGACTGTGTGTGTAAGTGTCGCAAAACCAACAAATGAGAGACTTTTCTGTGTTAATGCTTGCGACACAGACCTAAGAATCAGGTAACCTCCATGTAAAGGTGTATATATATATATATATATATATATATATATATACACATATATATATATGCATTCACACATACATAACTGCTTGTATATTAATTAAGCCTCAATCATTCACATTACAGTCAAATAAATCCAACAAAACCTATAATCATGGGTGCCTTACAGTATCTTATTAGAGTCAGGATTTAATATCCAGTCATTATGTAGCTTAAAACAACCACAAACGTACTGGTAGTGGGTATAAATAGCACTCTATTTGAAGGCCTGAAGGCCTCCTGTATCCCTCCCTGATATTACCTATGACCTCTACGCTCATCGCAGAATTGACAGTGTAAACACAAATGGAGTCACCTGTAACAGAGGCAAAGTAGGCCTACCTGTATGGGCTGTTATACTCAACCCTTACTGTGCTTTACTCAAACAGCCGCCCCGTCAGTTTTTTTTCCCCCTTCTGCCACTCCCTTCACTTCCATCTTGCAACATCGCTGTAGTCCCGCCTTTCGCCACTCTTGCGACAGGGGCCGCGAGTTTAATGCTCCCTCCGCTACTGCTCGTTTGCTGGGGGACGTTTTTTTACCGACTACCTATTCTGTTCTGTCTCCCCGACGCTTGAAAAAAAAAATCTGTTCAGGTTAAAAAAAATAATAAATCGGGACTGCTGCAGTTTCATTCTCAACTTTCTCCTGAGCGCCACTCAAGTGTGAAGGTAAGACCGACACTGGCGAACTAAAGCGACAGGTGCAGTTACCTGGCGGGTCAGTAAAACTCCGCCGTTTTAGTCGCTTATGCAGTTAAGTGAGGTTGTATACGCTGACGGACAGCGAACTTTTATATTTCACGTTTCTGTGTTTTTTTTTAAAGCTCAGCTGAAATAACCCATCCCCCTCTGAGCGCAGGTGTAGCCTGTAGGTGGCTGTGTTGCGTTCACGTCCCAGGCGAAATATCCTTACAGAAATGTCACCAGCGCCGATTAGGAAATGTTCCTTTTCCATTTAGATTTTACTCAAAAGAGGATTGATTGTGATGCTGTTTTATCCTCTGTGGCACGACTGTTGCGGTCTTGAATAGATATGTTTTAGGCGACAGCTTTACTTTGGCATTTTTCTTTGAATTGTCTGTATGTTTCTTTTTTTTCCTTTTCTCTCGTGATATATCCACTAACATATGTAACCTATGTACACAGCTGTGGAAAACACAAGCACCGTCACATCTATACTGCTGTGGCATTTTGAGCTATTCATCACATATGAAGCTTATAGGCAACACTTTAATGCTTTATTAGAGGTGATTAGAGAATACAAATGAACAGCATGTGTGCAGTGGTTTGTCCAGTATCACCTTAGGTAAGGTTATTCAAAACCAATTGGGCGTGAATACAGTGCTGCCCTTTGGCTTTTTTTTCTCTTTCTGCATATACCAACATCAGAGCACCTGTTGAGCCAATCATGATCCACCAACGCAAGCGATCACCTGACGATTTTTAAAAGAAAATCCTATCTATGACACTCTTACTTATGGGTGTGCCAGTCACTGCTAAACAGGCCACCATCAGTCATCAGTTGAATTTTGATTGAGATGAATTTCATCCTGTGAAATACTTTGCGGCACTGCTTTAACCTCAGACAGGCGGAATGTGCCATGAGGTGTGCCTTTACTCAAAGCTAACCCTTATTATAAGGGATAAAAGGATAACCCACCCAGACTGTGACAGCCTGCTATGTGTACTCATATTAAGAGTGTGCATCCTATTTTTTCCTATTGTGAATGATTGGATATGTTGTAAGGGTATGTTTTTAACCCACCTTAAAGGTTTTAGTTGCTTTTTTTTTTAAAAGAAAAGAAATGATTTCTCTCTGTCTGTACCAGTTGTCACATTCATCAGTGGGTGCTTAATTGCAGTTCCTATTACACTGGCAAGATACTGTTACTGGAAACCCATCTGCTTTGTCCTGTCTCCTTCTTCATTTGTTTATTTGCTATAACAACTTTTAACTCATGAAAAAGACAAAGCCTGTCCAACCTGTTCTTGCGCGACAGAGCCATAAAAGTGACGAAATGGGAGGAAGCAGTAAATGAGCAGTCACATGTGAAGAAACATGTTAAAGTTCAAGGAAAAAAGTTGATTGGAGGTTAAATCAACATTCTCTCTGGTTTGTGGAGTTGGGAAAACAGCTTTGGACTGACGGAGTTCATATGAGTGAGTGTATTACTAATTCTGATGGCCTTGTCATCTATTTTGCCATGATATTCCCTTTGTCTGTATGTGAAGAGGTAACCCTCTCTAAGGATACTTACTTGTAGGCTTTATCTGTAGCCGGTGTGCTTATTACCCTTTCCATCAAATGCTGACGAAGCTTTAAGAGATAAGGGTGTCCAGAAACACCATGTTGCTGTACAAACAGCATTTCACGTGTGTTGACAGGGGAAAGTCAAGCGTATTGTTTTTTTCCCACTCTTCATTTTGTTTTCACTAAAATTCAAGCTCTAAAGGCTTTTGACCTTAACTTATCTGTGAAGTGCACCACCTTTTATCTTTGAGTTAACAGTATTAAGTATTATTTTTTTGCAGATATCGCAGAATTAATCTTCTATAGAAGGTTAATGACAACCCTAAAAGTATATAGATATACTTGACCTGGCCTTTCACGCATACATGCATTGCATACTTTTGTTGTTGACACTGATATGCAGCCATTAGGCCCAGATATGTGTTGCCATGTTAAATTTCATTATCAAGGTTTAACTTCAGATATGATTAAAAAAAATAGATATTTCATCACATTTCACCGCTTGCAGCAGGTTACAAATCTTTCTTCAACCTGTAGTCACGAGTAAGCTGGTCAATATCACTTCAAAGCTACCATGATCTGGGTGTCTAAGCCGATTTCATCTTTACAGTGTTTTTCTTTCATTTTTCTGAAGTGTGAGTTTTATTACCTCAGGCTTGCCTGTCTTGCCCTTCAAGGCCTTCAGTTGGGTTCCTTTGCAGCAAATAAACTCAAGATCAGTTTATCTTGCTCCACTTGAGAGATATGAGGCAAAATAAATAGCTAAAGGCAGACTTGTATTTGACTTCTAATCAGTTCTTGGCCCTCACATCTCTGCTCTCAACGGGGTGAATTGAACTAATGAACCCCTACTGTGGAAACAGCAAGGGGGCTCCTTCCACTGTGCTAAATCCAGAAAATGTTGGTCTACATTAGGGTATCAGTGAGTGTTAATCGCTGTGTAATTACCATCTTGTGGCACTGATGGGATAAACGCAATCTCTGCCAAAGCAGTACCTGGTTTGATTTTTAGTCACACACAAGAGAATATATATAGAAAGTAATGCATAACAAAAAACTGGAACAGAAGAATGACTTTAAGAAATGACATTATTTACAGTTTGTTGAAGCCAAAGTTCAGATTTTTTGGTTAGCAACTACTAAATAGTTTATTTCTCAGTTCCTTTTATGATATTTTGCTCCTAATGAAAAAAATTCCAGTTGTGCGGAGAAGCCATTGCACATGGTTCATTGGTCTGTAATGTTTTCTGTAATGTTTTTGAAATGTGGCGCTGACATCATCATATGCTGGTGTTGAAGACTGAACTATGGATGAAAGCCAGGTCAATTATATATGAATCATACGCAAAAGATAGACAGTAGTGGAAACATAGTGAATGCAGAGCCCTATGTGTTTTATTTTAATATTTTCTTTTCAATATTATATTTTAGAGATCTTTTTCTTATACTCAGAGTTTATAAGTTGACAATAATAGTTTTAATTATAATGTAAATCTATAGTAATTTAAATATCAAGCATGATCAGACTGAGACATTAATTGTAAATTTTACTCAGCCGTAACTCCCCACATTTGCATAATTACATTTGTATATTAAATAGTATTTCAGCTGGTAAGATGAATCATACAATATCAACAGCATTAACATTACATTTATTTATAACCAAGGTCTCTCCTGCTGACCATTATTTTAGAAACTATAGCAGCTTTCTTGTAAATAAATTCCTAGATATCATCCCATAATATCAAATTCTTTAACTGTCTTAATCCAGATCATTCCCTTAACTGTCCCTGTGCATAAGGGTAACCAGACTCCATTGCTGGTAACCTAAGTCATGACACATCTCAGTCCTCAGTAGACATTGGCTGGTTTCTATAGTTACCATCAACAGTCTAGGCAGAGAAGTGTGTGTAACAATATGTTGAGGATATTTTAATATGAAATGTGGCAAACTTTAATTCTCTTTATACCCAGGATTGCCGAGCGAAACGTGATCAAACAGGTGGTTAATGTGCTTCATATATCAATTGGATGCTATAAAGAGACCAGAACCAACAAGTGCTATGCACTACTTTACAGTAGATATAAGTGGGATGTTAATACAATCAGGAGATATTACTTGTGTAATGATAAAATGTAATACTAGAGATATGTTTAGGAGATAACAGGACTGCAGGAGCAATTACTTCTACTCATTCAGGGCAGTGAAAGTTAAATGGCACACCCCTGACAGGTTCCCAGTCTGACATGTACATTTCTAAAGTAATTTAAATGGTATTAGTCATGGTAATGTTGTGTAATTTATATATTATCATGTCAGTGCATTCCTAAACACTCTATGGAAGCAGAGTATGGTTTAGTCAGTAGATCAGAATAACCTTAGTTATTGATGACCCTCCATAAAGAGGCTTCCAGTGTTAATCATTAATCCAAGTCAAAAGGAGAGAATGGGTGTAGGCATATAGGGCGTACAGGCTATGAAATGGTGGCTTGATAACAGTTCTTTGTGTTTGCGTTGTGAATAGAGCGGCCGGAGGTTCAGAATGACGTTGGTGCTACCCACACCATGTCACACTTCAACCCTAACCACTGTAGTTAGAGTTGAAGTGGTGGAATTAAAATACGTCAAAAGAAAGTAAAGGTTAATAAGGAAATGTTAACTTTTGAGGCTAAAAAAATTTAACCGCACAACTGCTAAGACATTTTATATTTCCTAATATGGATTAGTATGAATGAGAGACTTGAAACTAAATTAAAATGACACAACTGAATTCATTTCCAGATTTTGAGTTTGATGGGTAGGAAATAACACTGTGTGAAACTGTTGAGAAAGGTTTAAAACTAGGAAGAAGACACATCTAATAAGGGGTTTCTTCTCTTGGTGTTAGTCAGGCTTCTTTCTGACTAGTAATTTCATGTCAGGCTCATCCCTAAAGGTGCAAGGTGTACCCACTCAGACAAATAATTCACAGTATTAAATCTAAAATCTGATACATTTCTTGAACCAAATAAAAGTCTAGGATGTTTCTGTGCCTGTGGATCAGCAGTATTATGCCACTGCATTGTGATGTCTGTACTGTGCTATCATTTTGGTTCCATAATACTAATAGTGCCCCTTTTTTTGTAATTTATTTCAGCCATGCTACTACCCTCATCACTCATACTCCTCCTAGGCCTCCTCACCTGGAGTCCCAGTGCAACAAGGGCTGCTAAAGTGATTGTGGTCCCACCCATCATGTTTGAATCACACCTCTACATCTTCAAGACACTGGCTACAGCTCTATACAAGGAGGGCCATGAGACCCATTTTCTAGTTTCAGAGGGTCGTGAGGTCCCACCCTCTCCTCACTACCATTTACAGCGCTATCCGGGGATCTTTAACAGCACCACAGCTGACAATTTTCTCCAATCCAAAGTCACCAATATCTTCTCAGGCCGCCTGACATTTCTCGAACTGTTTGACATTCTTGACCACTACTCTCAGAACTGTGATGCTGTTGTCGGCAGTACTGAAGTAATGGATCGCCTTAAAGAGGCCAAGTTTGACCTGCTGCTAGTAGACCCTAATGAAATGTGTGGTTTTGTGATTGCTCACATCCTGGGTGTGCAATATGCTGTGTTCAGCACAGGCCTGTGGTACCCTGCAGAGGTTGGAGCCCCGGCCCCGTTATCGTACGTACCAGAATTCAATTCACTGCTGACCGACCGCATGTCCTTGATGCAAAGGATTGCAAACACAGCTGTTTACCTGGTGCAACGCTTTGGAGTCCATTACATTGCTTTGCCCAAGTATGACCGGATTATGAAGAAACATGGAGTAAAGCCTCAAGTGGCCATGGCTGACTTGGTGCAGGGAAGCCGACTGTGGATGCTATGCACTGACATGGCTCTGGAATTCCCCAGGCCTACCCTTCCACATGTGGTGTACATAGGTGGCATCCTCACCAAGCCCCCCAACCCACTGCCACATGTAAGTACTAAGAGGGACACGAAGTTAATATAGCATGAGGTGAATAAAGCTTAAAAAAAAGGAGATGTTTTTCTGGTAGTTCTGTGTTGTATATTGTCCTAGAGAACTTAGATAATGTAGCAAATTAGCTCACACAACGAAGTACATTATTATGCTTAACCAAAAGTGGTTGTAGTCTTAAATCAGGTCTTATCCTTCATAGGAAACACTGCTGACAATGGCTTATTAACCATATGACAAAATCTTTGCATTTTCAGGTGTGTCATCTCAAAACTTACGTTTACTGTGCATACTGCCATTATGCTTTTCCTAATACAAAGTCAGTTTACTGTGTTTGAGATGACCAGCTTAATTTCTAGATCCACACAGTGAAAACTACAAAATGTGTATACATTTTGTGCTTACAGAAGCCTCTATTGGAGCCCGAACATAAAATGAGTGCCCTGAGACAGCAGTGACAGAAGCACTGCAGTACAGTGGCTAGCTCATGGGAACAGAGTTAGATTGGGTCATTATGCAAATATGTGGTTTCATGGGCAGGATGGGAAGCCATGTTGTTGCCCAGGCATTTTACAGACTTGGTAAAGGTTATCTTTTTGTGTTTGTACATAGGGCAGGCGTTTGTGGATTTTTTTCTCTTATGTTACTGCACATTTAAACAGTTCTTTTAGATACATGAATATTTTGGTGTTTTTCTTTTCAGCATAGGTGTGGTCTCTCTGTTTCAAGAGAGCGAATGTAAACGCATCAGAAAGATTCTTTTGCTGAAATCTATCCAAATCTATTCAGTTTCTGCCCACTGTTTCTCCTTTCTCAGTAAATTATTCATCAAAGTTCATCAAAGATTCAGCCAATTTTCCAGAAGTAGTTTTAATCTTAAACGGAAAATTGTATACTGAATTATGTTAACCAAAGATTAACCAGAAAGATGACAAATGACTCGTTCCCACAGTCAGCACAGTCAGCATTTGGGACTTGGAACTTTCTTAAAAAGTCCCAAATGTGTATCTTGAATTTCGTTAGTTATTGACTCATTTCTCTGCACTCTGCATTTCTCAGCTCATCTTTCTTCAGTTTGACTTTCAGTGCTTTTTGTAACTGTCTACACTAGCTTATCTCCATTGTCTTTTTGCATCACTTGATATTTTTTCTAATCACATCCTGCTACAATGCATTCCTTTCTAGAAAAGGCTGGGGCTGAATAAGCATGGTAGATTTTGAGCAAAGAGAGAAGGGAATCATGGAGAGCAGAGGCGGGTAGTGATGGGGTTAGTCCAGCATTTGGACACTGAGAGCGCAGGCTGTCGGTATCTGCTGTGGAGGGTTTTAGGAATGCCACTCCAGCCAATAGGGAGCATTGTGCGGTGTTGTGTGGATGGTTATAATGGAAGTGGATGGAGAACGAGGTCATTGTTCTGGGCAGAACTCTGGGGACACTGAGACTCTTTTATGGGGTCACTAAGGCTGTGTTGTAGGGACAGTAGGGAGTATGCTGCTGGGACACAGAGCCCAGTGTGCCCCTGAGGCTGCTCTGTGCCAGGGCCGGCCTTGGCTCCTGCAGCTGGACTATTAGCCTCCCTCTCTCTACTTGTCCCATAATCCTGTCTCTACAACATGGCTGCGCCCTGATCAGTCCGCAGCCTCTGTCATTCAATGCATCCTAAAATAAAATTCACAAATACATATTTTACCATATAATAAATTATTAACTTAGTAAATGCACTTCTGGACATAACACAGGGTTAGGATATTAGCTAAAAATTTCAAACCCGTAAGTAGTGATATACAGTTAGGTCCATAAGTTTTTGGACAACTTAGGGACCTAACTGTAACATTAGCAGGTTTGCTTCTGTACACCACCACAGTGGACTTTACATCAAACAATCAAAAGGTGATTGAAGTGCAGTCTTTAAGTTTCTGTTCAAGACATTTAATAAAATAATTGCATTAACTCTTTGGGAAATGCACTCATTTTTATACATTTACATTAGTCTTTCATTTTCAGAGATAAACTTACATCACTTTAAATATGAGGAGTAAAAATCTTTGTCAGTGACTGGCTGAATTCTAGAACCCATGGACATAACCATAGGCTCTGTGTTTCCTTGGGTTGCTCTACTAGGCCTTTACTACACCCTCAGTTGCTACTTGTTTGGTTCTCTCTGTCCTTAGTTTTGTCTTCAGTAATTCAGACAAAACTAGACCATTAAAAGGTATCTCATTTCTTTGCCTTGAGAAACTCTTGAGTTGCTTTTAAGGTATGCTTTGGGGCATTGTCTGTTTGCACTGTGAAGCACCATCCAACCAGTTTGCAGCATTTAAATTCATCCTGCTACTTCTACCAGCAGTCTTCATCAATAAATACTAGTCACCTGGTTTCATTTGTAGCCATGCATGTCCAGGCCATAATTTTGCCTCCAACATGTTTGACAGATAATGTGGTACGCTTTGGATCAGATGTTGTTTCTTTTCTTCTCCTTCTTTTTGTCTAGTACAAGTTAAGCTTGGTTTCATCTGTCTGATTGTTTAAATCAAAACTGGGCAGGCTCTTTTAGATGTTTTCTGGAAAAATCCAATCTGATCTTCCTGTTGAGTTTAACCAGTGGTTTGCACCTTGTTGTAAATCCCATGTATTTACATTCAGGAAGGTATTGCTTGATACACCTACCTCATTGAGAGTGTTCTTGGCTTGATTAGATGTTGTGAAGGAGTTTTTAACCAAGTAAAGAATTCTGCAATCATCCACTTTAGTTGTTTTCTGTGGTCTTCCAACTCTTAGTGTTGAGGTCGCAAGTGGCTTCCTTCTTTTTAAGAATGTTCAAGATTGTTGTTATGGCTACTCCTAAAGTTTTTGCTTACTCTGTGATGGGTGTGTTTGACTTTTAAGCCTAATAATAGCCTCCTTTACTTGCATGACAGTCTTAGGACCTTGTAGTGAGAGTTTCAGTGAAACCAAATACAAGTTCAACACTTGGAAGAAACTCCTGATTTTTTTAATCTGCTTAATTTGTTTAACAAAAAAAAGAGAAAAGAAATCAGGCCTCTTCTGGCCATGAAACTCTTTCAGCCAATTGTCTAATTACTTTTGAGCGTATATATAAAACTGGCAGTAATTCCTTAACAGGTAATGGAATACTTTTATTAAATGTCCTGAAGAGAAGCACTTCAGTCACATGTTATTTGTTTGATTTAAAATCCCTTGTGATGGTGCACAGAGGCAAAATTACAAAAATTGTGTAATTCTCTAAAAGCTTATGGACTTGACTGTATTCTAAACAGTGTGTGTAAATGTCTGTAAGTGTATTAAAAGGTGGGGATAATGTATGCTATTAAATGTTCAGGGTACAGGAAACTCCTTCACTCTTGGTGAGAAGCCTTGCATGGGGCCAGGGATAGCTGGTTGGCTAAGAAACAGAAATGGAGACTTCAGCACTAGTGTTTTCTTCTGCAGTACTCAACATCCACCATACAGGTCTTCTTGAGCCAGCTCCCCTAGGCATACTGTTGAGCATCTCCATCAATGTCTCTGCACAAGTCTCAACTCAAGCTCAAAACAGCATAACACCTTGCCGTTCATGTCTACAAGTTAATTATTTACAAAGTGAAATTCTCAAGTAAGCATACTACTAAATTGGCAAAATAAAAT
>VUQH01033512.1:0-27395 GCA_015106775.1 Etroplus canarensis | reverse complement strand
GGAAGCACTCAGCGACCGTGGGGAGGAAGAACTCCCTTTTAACAGGAAGAAACCTCTGGGAGAACCAGGCTCAGGGAGGGGCAGCCATCTGCCTCGACCGGTTGGTTCCACCACGATCATTCCACCACGATGCTCCACAGAATGCCACAGGAAATCATTCCTACACCTTGATTAGTTCATACTGTATATACTACATATTGTATACAGTGGTAAAATTTGTAGTCATTTATGTTACATATTACAATTCATACAGACAGATCATGTATATTTATTTTAATCAGAATTTTCTAATCTTTCAAATTTATATGTATTTGTATCTAACTAAGCATCTGTAACACAATGCAATGCCGCCTGGGATAAATAAAGTATTCTGATACTGATTCTGATATCTACTCCCATGTTTCAGCTTTGGCTTTCACCTGTAAAGGTCAAAGCATTTGTAGTTAAGAAGGGTAGACCAACATGAAGACCAGAGAGCTGTCTGTGAGAGAAAAACATGCCATTCTGAAACTGAACAGGGGGAAATCCAGCAGAGGTATATAACAAACATTAAACAGAGCCAGTGTTATAATCTGGAATGTCCTGAAAAAGAAGGAAACCAAAGGCGTACTGAGCAACAAGCATCAAACAGGTCATCCAAGGAAAACAATGTTGTACATATCAGGAAATAAAAGATGAAACTCTGATCTCTCTTCTCGTATTCATCTTTTGATCATCTTACACACAAATATCTTCAGTGCGCAGCAAAAACAAGTGAGATGGCCTTGCTGTTTCTGTACTTTTGGAGGAGACTGTATGTTCCATCGTTAATACTTTAAGTTTATGATCACAACCTTTGGTTTTGATAAAAGCCCGCTGTTGAATGAAGGTACAGTCTGGGTCTTTCCCAACACAAGGTCATAATCTAGACTATGTAGCTAATCATCAGTGTTTTGTTAAAGCGATATATAATTACAGCAACTGGAAATCAAGGCTGCATGATTGTTCACCTATAACCGTTGGCCATTTTTAATCAGCAACTGCAATCACACCGGCAGACATAAAGTGACAGTTCTAAAAGTTTACAATGAAAATGTACAAAGTGCTCATAAATGTCCTATTTTGAAAGCTTAAGAAATCTGTATTGAAACCCTACACTACACTAATGACTTGTTAAATGGTTCATGAGCAAACTTTACAACTTTTATAGAAATCTCTTCTTGCCTGTAATATATCCTGAGAAAAAGTAAACAATTGCACAGCCAAACAAGTAATGAAGCCTCTCAGTCAAGAAAATGAGACAGTAACTGAGTGGTTTTGCATTCTCGTTTGTGCGTCTATTGCTGGTCATGATGCAAAAAGGAACATTTGGAAAACAGTGATGGAACAAACCACGCGGCTGCTTGTTTTTGTGACACCTGAAAATGAGCTGAGTGCTTAAAACTGAGAGGAGAAGAAGAGTTTCACACTCTGAGAGGAAACACTAACGTGCATCCAAAGCGGTAGAATGTAGAACGCACCCACCGAGAGCCTAAAGTAGATCACACATTTCTTACCTCCTATGAGCATGGTGCAGATGGAGAAGATCTTCTCTGAGTCTGTGTTGGCTGACACATTTCCAAAGCCCACACTGGTCAGGCTGCTCAGAGCAAAGTAGAGGGAGGTCACATAGCTGCTACGCATTGACGGGCCGCCACCCAGCACCCCGAGACTCCCGCCTCCACTGGCCGTGCCAGGTGTGGCCTGGACCCCCGACACATTCCCATAGTATTGGCTGGAGTTCCAGTTCCCCTGCCCTGTGACCTCCGACCCCGACACGTTCCACTGACTGCTGTTGGCAGGAAGGCTGCTGACTGTGGTGGGAAACAGTGTCGTCAAGGGAGACAGGAAGTACGGGGTACCCAGACGCTTGGCTAACTCATGCAGCCAACCTGAGAGAAAGACGGAGAGAGGGAAAAAAATTAAAAATCAGTTTATTTGATTCAGCTGCACAGGCGTGTCTGTATCAATTATCAAAAACAAAAGAAAAGCAATTTCCATTAAACTTAACAAGCATAAAACTACTCATCATATTTCATCACACATGAAAATTCCTCCTAAAGCCCATTTATAACTGAATACATCCCATAATGCCCACTTCTGCTTTCTCTATTTTCAATGTATTCTTTGATTTCAGAAGAAGATGCTGTACTTTACTCCACTCTAATATAATGCTCTGTTTATTTTAACATGGTTGACACCACAACATCATCTCCATCAGTCAAAACCGGTCGTGGCACTACTGCAAAAACTGACCTGTAGACAGTCGGACGTTGACGTTGTTTCAGTATAGAAAAGAGGTCGGGTCAGACTCCGACACAGTAAGAAACGCAGATCAGATTACTGACATGACGTATCTTTGTTTCTTTAAACAATGACAGCTAGTCTGGTTAGTGCATGATTGTGAACAGACATCCAGACACACAGACTGCTCTTCCTGCAATCTGTGTTTTCAAAAAGCACTTTAAGGAAATTCATGAAGCATTCATGATGAACTTAATGCATCGGACTGTTAGAATCATCGTCTCTTTGTCCCTAATGTCAGAGTTATAAGTCTAGGGATTTTAAGATTACAAGTGAATAATGAAATAGGTGAGTAGGTTCATAGACGGGCTATGGAGTTGGAGGTTGTGAGTTTGAGTCACCTCCTCGTCAGCTTTTCTTCACATCTCATTCTTTCTATTGAGGATGTTTTTTTTTAAAATTTGGTTTTATTCTAACTGATAAAGAGAACGTAGAATGCAATCTTTGAACACAAGCTTTTTCTTACTAGAAAGTCTAACGGCAACACTGAGGCAACGCTCCATCTGACGTGGAAGGCTAACGTCCGTGACATCGGTTCAATGTCCATTTTGGGAGAAGACGACGACAAAAAAATCCCCACCAGGCAACGTTTATTCAACGTTGAAATGTTTGCTGGGAAATTAAACTGACTTTAAAAACAAAGCATACAAACAACTTAAAGCTAGAATCTGAGCTTTACAAAGATCTTTTTGGATGTATATGAATAAGAATAAGAATCACAAATTTACAACAGGAAGTTAATGAATTCTTCAAACACAACCCCTTTCCATCATGTTGCACAGTAAACAACTTTGTGTATGAAATAGCTGTTGTTTTAGGTATTTTTTAAATAGGTCACAAATAACACTAAAATGAATTATGTTTTATTAATAAACGCATATTCACTTTGAAGCATTCACATACATTTTGTTGGTTATGCATATGAATTGCTGTCACGGTCTGTATTTTAGTTTGCTTTTGGAACCTGTTTTCCTCTTTTTCTGTCCCCTGCCTGGCCTGTCTCCCCTGTTAGTGGTCTTCATCTCTGTCTCCGTCATGTCCTGTCTTCTTTTGGTAGTCTGTCTGGTTCCTGTTTGACTTCCTGCCCTGATTGTTTCTAGCTGTGTCCCCTTCCCACCTGTTGCCTGTTCATTGGTCTGTCTTCGTCTATTTTAGTCCTGTCTTCTCGTGTTGTGGTTGTCACATCATACTGGTCCGTCCCCCCATACTGGTTCGTCCCCCCTGGTGTTCTTCCTGTCAGTTTTCCCTGTGTCCTTACCTGGATTCTCTCTGGACTGTGTTCCTTATACTTTGGCCAAATAAAGCCTTCTTTTGTTCTCAACCTGTCTGCAGTTCCTGCATAGTTGGTCCACACCTCGCACACCATGGCGTCCCATAACAATTGTACTCAAGCAGCGTTTTGTCTGATGCCCCCTGCAACTAACTGTTATGATCTGTGGGTTTTGTCTTTGTGGGACTGAGTTTTGTTTATTTCCATGATGTTCAGTTTTCCTTTTTTCTTTCTCATCTGGTATGTAGATTTTAGTTTCATGGCAGTTTGGCTGCAGTTCCCTTTCCTGAGTCCTTTATGATGTATTTTTTATTCCAGCCTGTGTTCCTTCCTCGGTGTTCTGTTGTTTTTATTTTCATGTTTTGCCTGTTCTGCTCTGTCTTTGGTTATTCTGGTTTTTAGTTATTTTGTGGTTGATGTTTTATTCTAGGCTGCTGTTTTTATTCTCATGTCCGCTCACGTTCATTCCCCCCTCTCCTGCTTCTTTGAGTCTCGCATCCTGTTTTGATTCTGGTTTTATTTTCCTTGCAGTTTCTATATTTTTTATTATGTTCCTGACTTCCAGAGTTTCCAGCAGTTCTGTTTTGCATTCCTTCCCTGCCTCCTGTGTTCTCCATGTTTGCATTTTTGCCACTGTGCTCAGTTTGTCTCTGTGCTTCTCTTGTGTTCGTGTCTTTTGTCAAGTTCAGTCTTGTCTCATTTCTTGTTTTACTTTATTAACCAGTGTTGTCCTGTGCTTTGTATCTAGTGTTACATTCTGCCCTTGATTGCTGCCACCTGTGCCCCTAGTACTCCTAAGTCTGAGTGTATATATAGTCCTGCCCTCCTTCAGTTCCTTGTTGTGTTGTTGATGTTAGTTTTCTTGCTTTAATGTGTGTTCTCGTTTTAATTTCAGGAAAGTTTCTGTATTCCTGGATTTTGTTTGTTTTGTGGACCAGATCAGCAATAAAGTTTGCTTTAAGTTTAACTCCTTTGGTTTCCTGGAGTCCTGCATTTGGGTCCTTGCTCACTGAATTATGACACCAAGCATTACATGCTGGCTGCAGTAATTTTGGCTAATGGTCCCATTTTACAGACCTAGCCTCCTATTTTAGACTAAAGCCCTTTGTTTTGCTTGTTTGCTGATTTATTTTGGCTTAACCTAACCACTCACTGGTTAGATTTAATTACTAAAAACTAAGGTTTTATCTTAGCTTTTTTTAAAATTTTTTTTAAAAATGTAGATGCAAAAAACTACTCAGTTAAGTTTAGGTTCTAAAAAGTGTCAGAAACTACAAAGCCCTGGGTAGGTGTATGAACTAGTATTCGGTTAGGTTTACAAACTAAAAATTAATTGGTTACATTTAAGTACAGAAATACTACTCAGATTTAATAATTAAAACTAATTGGTCAGATTTAAAAGCTAAAAACTACTGTCCAACTATGACTGAAAAGTAATTGGCCAGGTTTAGGCACTCAGATAATTCACTAATACCATAATCTGGTGCAGGTAACTGAAATACACCACTGTGACAAAACAGCATCCTGCATATCTAGTAAACTAGACTGCTGAGCTCAAGCTATAATTTACATGTTCTGCTTATGTTTCTTATCAATACAGACATTAAGGTACCTGCACATCATACACACATGGTTCCAACTGGATATTCCAGACAAAAGTATACAAATTAAATAAAACCATGACCACAAATGCTAAAACAAAGATCTAATCCAGACCGAGAGACACTATGAATGTGGTTATGTTTAATTTTTTAGGCAGAAACAACATGCTGTGACCTGATTTTTGTGTGCATTGTAAGGCAGACTCAAAGTAGGAGTTTATTTTCCAAAAAAAGCACAAAAGCAACTTCAAAACTTCAAAGTACAAAAGAGGGAAAAAAGGAGGAGGAATGAGAATAATGAAAAGAGGAGAAAAGAGAAAGGAAGTGAAGGATAAATAATTGAAAAAAAGCATTTGCAAGTGAATGATTGGAATGGTGAAACACAGCAGAGCTACTGACAACTGAATCAGAAAACAGAAATACGGCAACACAGGGCATATAAATAATACAACATGGAAGCAGCCATTCATTGATCTCTGGCATCACACACTTCGGGAAAGATGCATTGACCTTGTGTGTGTGTGTGTGTGTGTGTGTGTGTGTGTGTGTGTGCTGTCAGGCAGTGAGACCAGACTGCCAGCATAAATAAGCAGAAGTGACAATCGAGCTGTGAGCAGAGTCCCAGTAAAGCAGGTAAACCAACAACATTAGAGGATTTAACACCTGAGTAGTTTCCTAATTACTTGGTCATTAACACGACTTAACCTCTGCCAAATGGAGGAAGTGGCCCTGACTAAGATAACACTTTGCATGCATGTTGCTACCACTGGATTAAAAAAATATAAGAAAATAAAGTTTTTTCTTTGTCTGTCTCTGCATAAGGAAATATTGAGGTCATTAGTGATATGAGCCTAGGCAGATGACAGCTTATGACTTGCTTATTGTATTTATTGTAAACAAACTGACAAACTGATATACTTTAGGAGGGCCGACCTGATTTCTGGTACATGTAAGCAATAAGGGTTTGCTATCAGATTTGTGAATTGGTCAACTGAGATGCATGTATGAAGCCGGTGTAAATTTAAAAAATCCAGATATCTAAAATGAGAAATGTGAATGGGGCCGTTTTAGTGGACACAGAAGATTTTATGTGTAGTTTCTCGGCCTCTGTCCAAGGTGCTGATTTACCCTCACCCGCTTCTCCAGTGGACTGAACTGACTGAACTTGTGAGCTGTCCGTGGTCCTCAACTTCTGTCTCATAAGTCAAAAGCTGCTTTTCCACTTTGAGAACTTCATGAATTGCAACCTGATCATGCTTTTTGCCACTGGCATATATACATGTCATTAAAAAGGTGGCATCCTTCAAATGTAACCTAATGAGAAAAAAACCCATGACTACGTGTCTAATATGCTGTTGATATTTCACAGGCTGCCTTTACAGCTCCAACCTCAAAAGGTCAGCAGCAGATCCTTTCAGTCGTGTGAGCTACAACATGGAGTGCTGAAGATCAGACTGGTTCCAGCACCCATCACACTGTGGCTGGTTCATACTCCATCCCTCCTCAGTCACTGTTAGCGGTTTCTCACCTTGGTTGTTTCAGTGATACGTTTACCCACTCTGGCCATAGCAATGTGACCCTTGGTCAGTGTAACTCAGAGGTCACTGGGAGATTATGACAACTGATTGTTCGAGTTGACACCTGAGAGGTCACAGTGTTTTATCACTGTACATCATTAAAAAAGCTATAGTGGGACAGATAGTGTCATTTTCATGCCTGTGGTTGAATGTGCTCTCTATTCCTCTTTATCGTAATAAGCTGAGGTTATGAGACCATGGATGATATAAAAGATGGACGTAGCCACTGCAATGTCACCCACTGGTTTTTGAAGTTCTGTTTTGGAGCATTGAGATGAGCGCCTCCGCTGTTTCTATTACAGTGTTTTGAAATACGCTGAACGAGGGGCGAATCTGACCGTGAACCACATGCGCTGTGTTTCAGTCACAATCATTTGTCCTCGAATCAGTAAGTGAGCCCATAAACTCAGGAGGAAAGTATTTCTAGAGGTCAGGGTGGAGGGTTCTTCTCCATAGACTTTTATAGGACTGAAAGACAGTTACAAAGAATGCAGGTTTAAGGCACTTCAGTGTTGACTACGTCCATCTTGATACTGTTTACAGATGAAACTAATTTTTGGTGACAGCCCTAAAAACACCTACTTGAACTTGGATTCACTCCAGCGTTCTGAAGGGGGTTAATATTTGGCTCCCAGAGTAGGAAAACGACCTCAATTAAAGTATGGAAAGCTTCCTCTAAAAACCTACAGTATTCCCTAAAGTATATACCACTTCTGTGTTACATCCGTCTTTATCCTTGTTTTCCATCCAGTTCTGTAAACTAGCTTGTGTATGTGCAACAACTGCAGCTCCATGAGAGGCCGTAGGGACAGCCATAGCTCAATTGTCCTTAAATTATTGATAGAACTGCAAACAAAAAGTGGACCTCTCCCAAGTTTCAGCAGACTGACTGACAGTAGCCCAACGCATGTACATGCTGATATCAGTACTCTATTGTGAGTCACAGCTGGTGTCATGTAAAGGTCAGACTACAGACAGTTCTTTGTAGTTGCCTGGATTTTCTCTATCTGTCTGTCTGTCTGACTTTCTGAATAGTCAATTGAGAGACCAATGGCATGAATTGACCATAATGTTACTGTCGGTCATTATGCGGTCGGCTGAAAAGATAACTGCCGGTAGGTTTGTACGAATCAATGACAAAGAGCTGGAGGGAGGAAGAAATGAGACCCCAAGTGAGGGAAAATGATGAGAAATACACTAGCCAGAGCCAGGTCATTCGATGGGAGAACCTGCCAACTTCCAGCATTTTATACATCCTTGTTTTTTCATGTGTGTCTGTTAGAATACAATGAAAGGGACACACAAGTTGATCTTTGCCCCTGGTCAGTCTGTCTGTACGTCTTTACAAGCTTATCAGATGGCAAGCCAGGGTTTCATGTCGCCCACGGGATTTAAGTTTCTGTGTCTTATTAAAAGCATCAGTCGTGCTGAAAACCGAGACACATGAGGGCTGTTCTTCCGCAGAACTGCTTCCATGCCTTTGTTGTTGATAAAATATTGCTCTTACCGCTCTGCTAAGGTTAGATATGTTATCACAGAGCTGTCTTTTAAGCAAGAGCAGGTAGGCGAATGTTCAAATGGTTAAAGCTGAAGAGGGCAATTTTTTTGTCATTACTGCAAAGAGGATGAGCAATAAGATGAGATCTCATTTAAATCTCCATCTGGGAACCTAGAATCATCTCCTGAGGTCAGTGCTTACAGTATAATTGAAAAGACCAACATTTCTTTTCTAACTACTGAATGATGCACAAGTGAAACACACAGAGACGATAAAAAGCCTTCACTGTACACTAGAAGCTCTGCACAAACAGGAAATGGACCATAAAGCTGCTTCAGGGAGAATTTTTCCACCACTCTCACCCCACAGACTAAATTTAGATCTGATGAAAGCACAATTTACTGTAAATGGGATGGAAACATTTTATTTGGCTTTCATGACACAGCATTAAGTGAATATTATTATTAAAGTAGCTTCACTGATTGAGATCTTAATCTCAAGCCTGTGTGGCTAAAGTACGAAATAGTCTGACCGTTTGGGGAAAAAATGTTTTATTCTTCTAGCATGGAGTCAAAATTAAAGGATTGATCCAACTGTATAACAAATACACTATATAAACAAAAGTACTGGGTCACCTAGACATGACACCTCCCAGAGCTTCTAAATCTATAGGCGTTAATATGGAGTTGCCCCCCCCCCAACTTTGCAGCTATAACAGCTTCCACTCCTCTGGGAAGAGCGTTTGTGAGGTCAGACACTGATGTTGGGTGAAAGGGCCTGGCTTGCAGTCTCTGTTCTAGTTCATTCTAAAGGTGTTGGATGGGGTTGGGTTCAGGGCTCTGTGTGGGCCAGTCAAGTTTTTTCACACCAAACTCATCCTAGCATGCATTTATGGACCTTGTTTTATGCACTGGGGCACAGTCATGTTGGAAGAGAAAAGGGCCCAAACTGTTCCCGAAAAGCTGAAAGTGTACTTTTTGTAGTTTTAGCTCAGATGCTGAAGCATCCTTGGGCAAGACAGTGAACCCCAAACTGCTCCCGATGCATCCCATCGAAGCGTGAATGTGTACGTGATAGTTAAAGCGCTGTATGAATGTGTTTGTGAATGGGTGAATGAGGCTTGTAGTAAAAAGTGCTTTGAATGATCAGCTAGAGTAACAAAGCACTATATAAGTACTAGTCTATTTACCATTTACCAACTGAGTAAAAAAGTGAGGATGAAGCTGGATTCTTGTTTAACCAGGAATTTAACTCTTCAGATCAGGAACCTCTTTTGAAGGAGTTTCCTGGGCACTGGATGTGCCATAATGCAATGAGTAGTCACAAGCAAAAAGCAAACTAGAGAAGAGATGGTAAATAGACTGGTACTTATATAGCACTTTTCCACTCTAAATGAGCACTCAAAGCACATTTTACTACATGCCTCATTCACACAGTGGTTTATTCTATATCTTTAAGCACATTTAACTATAACACACGCATTCGTACTCCAACGGATGCCTCAGGAGCAATTTGGGAATTAGTGTCTTGCCCATGGACACTTTATTGTGTAGACTCGAAGAGTGAGGGATCAAACCACCAACCTTCCAATTGGAGGACGACCCACTGTTGCTCATAAAGAGAGAGCAATGGTGTGTGGCCACCACCTGCAAAACTCTTCCATTTTTTCCTCGTCTTGCTGTTGCCTCTCCAGTGCACCAAAGCAGGTGAAATGGATTTACATAGTTTATGTTTCCTGACTTGACAGATTGATATCCCTGAAATTTAACTGACTTTGTGTCATGATGTGATGATTGAGTGTTCTCTTAATTTTTTTTTTTTTTTAGCTGTGCATATAGTAATACACAACAGAAAAAAATTGGAGAAGAAAGAGTGAACTGACCTATATCCCAAGAACCTTGGCTCTCGATCTCCCTGCGCCCTATGAAGTACCAGACACAGGCCATCCAGTGGGCCAGCAGGGCGAACATGGACATCAGCAGAGTCAGGACCACAGCGCTGTACTGCGAGTAGCGCTCCAGCTTCTGCAACAGCCGCAGTAACCGAAGCAGCCTAACCGTCTTCAGCAGGTGGACCCCAAAGTACTGCACAGACAGATAAACGCAACATCAGTTCTCCAACTCAGTTCTTAAACATCAAGATGCCATTGTGAGAAAGTGCTTTAAGTTTGATACCCAGCAATGTAGGTTACTGAATGACATAAATAACTTATTAGAGTCTTTAAATTATTCTCTCACATGAAATCAAACATATCTTATCTCCAAATTAGAATCTTAGAATGAGTCTTAATAGTCATTTTGCATGTACATGTCATAATTTACCCCTCAGTTCATCATTTTTGTGGTTCTTAGCACAGAGATACAAACTAATGAGACATGCAGTGTGTGTGCTTATATCAGATTGGTGGTGTGCCATGTGCTTGTCTGATGAGCATCAGTTTGGATGAAATCTTGACCTATTAAACTCACATGGGAGTTTGTGACGTTGTGCATATTTTTCTTCTAACTTGGCTCATTGGCTTCACTGTGTTAGTGCAAAGAAACGAATGCAGGAGACTGAGCGTATGCCCACATTCAAATGCTTCACTTTGCTATTAAGGTTAATTATGTCGACTGATTCATGTTTGCTTTGAGATTTTTTTAGTGCGGTCACACACAAATGTCAACACACACACACACACACACACACACACACACACACACACACACAGTAACACACAGGGGAGACTCACCACGCTGACATTGAAAGCATACAGCAGGTCAAAGGGCAGGGCGGCAATGAGATCGACAAAGAGCCAGGTGGTGACGTAGTGAACGCAGATGGAGCGGGCGTCGTAGACGACCTGACCCGACGTGCTCACAAATGTAGTTCGAAAGTTCAGCACTATGTCTGCAGAGGACGATAACAACAGCAGTAATCACCAACATGACAGCAAGTGTCGCTTAAATTACAGTGATGCATGATAACCACACAGCTCCTTTACAATGAATCACATACACACACCATACAATGCATGGGTTTCTTCATATAACAGAAAAACAACAACAACAAGGCATCGGCGTGTTGTAGCATTTTAAGAAAAATGTACTATCTTGCATGATCAGAATCAGAATCAGAGTACTTTATTAATCTCCAGGGGGAAATTACTTCAAAGCTTTCAAAGCTGGAAATTAGCTGTTTTTTTTTTTGTTTGTTTTTTTAAGCTTGGTGTTATGTGTTTTCAGACTGATTGCAAGTCCCACGAAAAGACCAAAACCAATAAATGGCAATAGGGAACAACTGCATCCTTGTAAAGATTTCCAGTTTCCTTACAGGACCACTGTGGGAAATTTTGTGCCATCTACAGGTGAGAATGGAGATTGCAACAACAGACCCCCCCCACCCCACCCCCTCCCCCAAAAAACCAACAATAAAAAACAAAAACCAAAAACAAACAAAACAAAACAAAACAAAAACCCAAAAACATGTGAACCCACAGTGGCCATCAGGGAACAAAATGGAGTCTTTTGTCTACATCCACAAGTATTTCCTTCCAGAGGTTCATGTATGTAGATATAGTTCATATATCACAAAAGTAATAGATTATAGCCAACGAGTAAAGGCATGTGATAGCAGTTTTATGGTGGCAGAAATAGGAAATTGGAAAGCTAGTATTCAATTTCATTTGTCCATTCTGAGCTACTGTAGAAACATGGTGGAGCAACATGGTAACTCCTATGGAATGGGACCTGCTAACAATGTAGATATAACATTTTTGTAAGAGAACAAAAACACTGGTTATTATCCTAGTGTGATTTTAGACTCTAAAAAGCATAATTATGTTAGACTCAATTTCTGATAACCCTAACCCTTGAATTTTATACACTGATCCTTTACATATCATACACCGGTCCAAAATATGTTTTTTGATTTAAAAAAAAAACAAAATGATGTTACTTTGGAGTAAGTACTGTTGAGAGCTAATTTCAGCAGTTGTAAAGTTGTACACTTCTCACACATATTTTCAGGTGGGCTCATAAATTAAGGTAACTTAACACTCAGTGGTGGGTGTTTGGGGCAGTACAGTTGGGTCTGTGAAGAGAATTAGCAACTCCAACTCTGAGTCCAGAGTTCGCAGCCAGAAAAGGGTAGGGGGCCTACTCCAGGTTGGGAAGGAGTCTTTGAACCAAGTGAAGGAGATTGATAGACGGATTGGTGCAGCATCTGCAGTGATGCGGATGCTGTACCAGTTCATTTTAAACCAGGGAGCTGAGCTTTAAAGAAAAGTTTTTGATTTGTAGATCCATCTACATTCCTACCCTCACCTGCGTAGAGTAGAGTCACTACTCCTCTACACTGATCGAAGCCAGTTGAAGGGGTTTGGGCATCTGGTTAGGATGCCTCCTGAACGCCTCTTGGGTGAGGTGTTTTGGGCATGTCCAAGTGGGAGGAGGCCCGGGGTAGACCCAGGACACACTGGACAGATTATATCTTTCGATGTGCTTGGGAACACCTTGGTGTCTCCCCAGAATAGGAGGTGGTTGGGGAGAGATCAATCTGGGCGTCTCTACTTAGACTGCTGTCCCTGCGACCCAGACCCAGATACCTTTTTCTTCTTTCGGCTAACCCAGATAAGAGGCAGAAAATGAAATGGAATTTATTTATTGATTTACTTCTTTACTTACTTACTTACTCACTCTGTAATTTTGTTTCTGTACATCACCAAAATGGATTTTAAGTCAGTCAAAATATGACTTAAGTGCAGACCTTTAGCTGTTTAGGAATTACAGCCATTTTTTATACATAGTCTCACATTTTCATAAACTCAAAATTAATGGGAGTTGACTGACCAGCAATTTCACAGCCAGGTGAGGCCCGTTCCCTCGTTTCCCCTGAAAAACTAAGCAAATAAAGGATTGCAAGTTGATTCCAAGTGTTGAACATGTACTTGGGAGTTGGTCATGGAAACTATTGATATTATGTCCAAGGACATGTCAATGCAATTGAACGAGGAGTTTATTAGGCTGAAAAATAAACCTATCCGAGAAATAACAAAAATTTAGGAGTGGCCAAACCAACAATTTGGTGCATTCGTCAAAAGAAGGAATGCACTGGCCTGCTAAGCAACACCAAAAGGCCTGGAAGACAACACCTAGCCAAGTCAAGAACAGTCTTAAGGAAGTAGGTGTGTCATTGTCAGAGATGACAATCAAGAAATCCCTTCAAGAATACAGAGGGTTTACAACAAGGTGCAAAACACTGGTTCCACTCAAGAACAGAAGGTCTAATTAGATTTTGCCGGAAAACATCAAAAAGAGGCTGACCAGTTCTGGAAGGCTTTTTTTTTTTTGGATAAATAAAACCAACATGAACTTGTACCAGAAGGATGGGAAGAGAAAGTCATGGAGACAGAAATGAACAGCTCATCATCTGAAGCATACCGCATCATCTCTCAAACAGGGTGGAGGCAGTGTTATGACATGGGCCTGTATGGCTGCCAGTGGAACTGGGCCACTGGTGTTTATTGATTATGTAACTGATGATAGAGGATTAATTCTGAAGTGTACAGGGGTATACTCCGTGCTCAGATTCAGACAAATGCTGCAAAACTCAAAGTGCAAATGAATGATGACCCAAAGCATACTGCAAAAGCAACCCAAGAGTTTCTCAAGGCAAAGACATGAGATATTCTTTAATCGTCAAGTCAGTCAACTGATCCCAACGCAACAGTGCAGTTCTTCAATTACTGAAGACAAAACTGAAGACAGAGACCCACAACCAAAAGCAACTGATGGTGGCTGCATTAATGGCCTGGCAGAGCATCTCAAGGGAGGAGACGTAGCATTTACAGTAGTGATGTCCATAAGTTCTAAACTTTAAGCAGTCATTGACCACAAAGGATTTGCATTCAAGTAGTAAAACCAATCCTCTGTAAATGGGGGACTATGCATAAAAATGCTGTGATTCCTGAACATTTGATTCAGGTCTTCTGTGAGTCATTTCAAGATGGCTTTCAAGTTTGTTTCCAGCAGGACTTTGAGAGCAAACAGAGCAAGCTGAAAGAAGCATGGGTCCAAAGTTCAGAACTTCAAATCATCTGATTCAAAGGGGTGAGAGGGCCTAATGTGTGACTCCTCCCTAACAGCAAAATTTTAAACAATGCAACTTTGGCCACTCCCTTTTATTTTTTCCAACTGGTTGCACTGGATCAGTAATTCAACAGCATAAAAAACCCACCACATGATCGATTCCTTACTCCCCCGTTTGCTCTCTAATTTTTTAATGGGGCTAGTTTGCATTAGTATGCTTTAATGCCATCTTAATGTCCTTTTTTATTGTGAAGGATTCATTTACAGCACATCATGAGGGGAAACCAACTTAACCGGAAATTACACATAACATAGATACAACATATTCACTATTAAAAAGGCTAAAATTGAAAACAAATGATATCTATCAGGAGTCTTACTTACTGTACCCTGCTGTCCTACATATCTGTTAATACTAAAGATAAATAGCAGCATATTTACAGAAAAGAATGAATAAAAAGGGTTCTGATGGAACATTTCAATCCACTCTTGTTTGCTTGGTGAATGCATTGATAAACAGGCTCAGCCTTTTAGTCCTAATAAACGGGATATTGACTGACAGGAGTCAGACATTTAACTGCGGGTGGCTTGTATAATTTCATTGCAAAAGTTTATCGACGGAAGATTTCTGTCCACTCTTTCCCATTAATAGAAATCGCCCACTGAAGAGCACTGAGATAAGTTTCCTGCAGTTAGGGTGGACAAGTCTGAGGACAAGAAGGCCTGTTGTTTTCTGGGAAATGACTTACCAGTCAGATGTAATGGTCTATTGTGGAATGGCTCGTATCCTTTTCACTGCAACATGCATCATTAAAAACTTCAGCTGAACTTTTATCACGACTCATGTGCCTTTCAGATAAAAGCAGTTTGACTGACTTCCCATCAGCAGGAAGTTAATGCGATTAACAAAGAACTAAACTAAAAGTTTGGCCACGCCGACACATTCTTGGGATTTTCATTTTTCTTCTGTTTTATACAGTGAAGCGCAAAAACAAACTGATAAGTGCTGTTTAAAATGAATCCATTATGTGTAGCCTTGTTTCTTACTGCTGCAGTGGATGCTCATATTGAACAGGTCAAAGGTTCAAATAATGAGGTCTGCATACACTCGCTGGCCACTTCATTAGGTACCTGTTCAACTACTTTTTTATGCAAACATCTAAGCAGCCAACCACATTGCGGCCACTCAATGCAATTAGACATGAAGGCATGGTGAAGCCGACTTGCTGAAGTTCAAACCAAGCAAGGTAAGAAAGGTGATGTAAGTGACTTTGAACGCGGCATGGTTGTCGGTGACAGACGGGCTGGTCTGAGTATGTCACAAACCACTGATCTACTGTGACTTTTCCTCATAACCATCTCTAGGGTTAACAGAGAATGGCCCGAAAAAGAGAAAATATCCAGTAAGCAACAGTCTTCTGCCATGCTGATGCCAGAGGATATCAAGAATATCAAGACTGCTTCGAACTGATGGAAAGGCAACAGTAACTCAAATAATTACTTGTTCCAACCAAGGTATGCAGAAGAACATTTCTGAATCTACAGCACAGACTCAGATTGGTTGCAGGTACAGAAGAACACACAGGGCGCCGCTCCTGTTAGCTAAAAACAGGAAACTGAGGCTACAGTTCCCACAGGCTCACCAAAACTGGACAATAGAAGATTGGAAAAATGTTGCTTGGTCTGATGAGTCTTGATTTTTACTGTGACATTTGGATGGTAGGGTTGCCTTGTATCAATGGTTCAGGATGGTGGTTTTGGTGTAATGGGTGAAAAATATTTTCTTGGCACTCTTTAGGAGTCTTAGTACCAAGCGAGCACAGTTTAAACTCCACAACCTACCTGAGTATTGTTGCTGACCAGGTCCATATCTTTATGACCACAGTGTACACATCTTCTAATAGCTGATTCCAGCAGGATAACGCACCACGTCACACGCTCAAATCATGTCAAACTTTTGAACCTGAGAAAGGGTTCACTGTACTTAAATGGTCACCAGATCTCAATCCAACAGAGTACAGAAGATTTGCGTCATGGGTATGCAGTCACTTTATGATGCTGTCATGTTAATATGGACCAAAATCTCTGAGGGATGTTTCCAGCAGCTTGTCGAATCTATGTCATTAAAATTTAAAGCAGTTCTGAAAGCAAAATGGTGTCGACTATAGTACTAGCAAGGTGTATCTAATGAAGAGACTGGTGAGTGTATGTACAGGTAATCCGTGTCAGACAGTTTTTTCCTGCTCTTGGATCTGTATGATGTTGGAGAGCGGGGATATCCATAATATGGTCATTTCAGGTACACAGTTCTGAGTGCGCACGCAGCAGCCCCACCACATCTGTTCAAACTCCGTGTTTTTGAGGGGCAGCCAATTAGAAGAAAACGGCTCCAGAGGGAGGGTGCCTTAAATGGCTCGTTTCAGACAGAGGCTGAACTGAACGGGCAGCACCAAAGCCCAGTATCAGATAACTCAGGATTATTTGGAACTGTGACTCATGCAAAGCAACTCTACTAGAGACCACGAATAAGAATGGAGATGAAGATGGAGACGAGCGTATTGGGTATGCTTGAAAGGTCCAGTTACCAAATGACCATTTCCAAAAGATAACAGATCTTCTTAATTAAATCATCAGTTCTGTTATGATACGGTAGTGCTAGTATATAACAAAAAGATATCTTCAGCAACTGTAATAAGCCGTATTCTTCATGCTCTTCCAGATTTCTTTCCAAAATTATCACATGCTATTAGGGCCCTGGTTTTTGTGAGGACCACTATGGGAAAGGAAGACTAGCAGGTTCCTGCAGAGATACCAGCCTCAGAAATCAATACAGTGATGATCAGCTCCTCATATTCAACAGTACCCTTATCAGCTTTTGGTTGGATACTGCATGAATGATTCCTTTAACCTGAAAATGCTGCAAAGAAACCACTGCTGGGAGAGATCAGGAAAACAACGACTGCCTGGACCCAGATATGCAAGGAATGGATACTAGATCAGTGGGAATGTGGACTCTGTGCTGATGAACCCAATATGAGTTGGAGGGAGGGAGCAGTGTGACGGGTCGGAAGGACATTGCTGGAGATTGTTGGAGATGTATTCAGAATTCAAAGGAACACTTAACCAGCTTGGCTGCTACAACATCCCACAGAGACACACCTTCTCATCTAGAGCTTATGGCCATTACTGCTTTATCAGCAGCACAGTGAGCCCAAACACACATCGAGGTTGTCTGATCAAGAAGCAGAGTGATGGAGTGCTGCCTAAACCCAAGTGAGTTAGAGCGCAGAGTGAAGGAAAGGTCACCTACAAGTGCTCAGCATATGTGGGAACTCCTTCAAAGCTGCTGGAAAAGCTCGAGGTGGCAGTTGCATTAGGCTGGGTTTGAGAACAAACTGTGTGCAAAGCTGAAAATACATTTTAAACAGTGGTGCTGTGGTTATCAGAATTCTTTAGCAACCCAGGATTGCTTTAGCTTTAGCTCTCTGTTGCCACACAGCAAGAGGGAGTTTGAATCCACCAGCCAGCTGGGGGGGGGGCCTCTGTGTGGAGTGTGCATGTTCTCCCTGTGCCGGTGTGGATACTCTGGCTTCCTCCCACAGGCCAAAGGCATGCATGCTAGGGTTAACTGGTGACTCTAAATTGTTTGAAGCTGAGAGTGATTGCCTGATGGACTGGTGCACCCACCTCTCACCCAGTGACAGCTGGGACCCAAAACTGGATTACCTGGATGTTCTGGTTTCCTTATGCATGAATGAATGAGTAGGTGTGCCCAAACATTTGACTGGTACTGTAAGTCTTATTCATTCCTGAAGGCAGCACTATGGGTGGTTAAAACAAAGTACCAACATGACAATACAGGAGGCTCTCTTACCTAAAATAAACAGGATCTCCACAAGGATGTCGCTGACACTGGGCGGGCTTCGTGGGGCACTGCTGCTGCCTTCATCCCGCCCTCCCCCAACTGTGAAACACACGTTATAGGGCACGGTGACGGCCACGTAGAAGGTCGCCAGCAGAATCAACCAATCCCAACCGGCCTTGAAGGTTCCATAGTGGAGCAGGATGAAGCGAGATTTCTGAATGGCTGCTACTTTGTACTCCGGGATCGGAGGCTTCTCCCCAAACATGTTCTGGATTGAAAGGGAGACAGATGTCAAACAGCTCTCTTGTTCTAGGTTTTTACATCTCTCTCATTCTCCCCCTGCCAGCCCACAGTAACATGCTCCTATGTACACACTCACTGAGCCTCTTCAAGCTTCGAAAGCTCACGCTGTGCAGAGGCATTTTGAAAACCCACAGGAGTGGAGATTCAGATTAATTCTACTTGATATAACAGTGCAGCCATTCATAAGTATGATTTTTTTTTGCAGAGTAAATAAAGTAATAATGAATGAATGCTGTGGCAAATGGATCTTCCAGATTGAGTGTACCTAAAGAGATGCTTCTGAACAAATTTGGGCACATTAGTTTTCTAGTTTTCATTTATACAACCTAAATAAAGCTTGTATCACCCATTAAACATTTGTTTTTCATGAAAAGGAATGGCTTGGTTTAATCTGACTTTCAATCACCCAGGGGAATCAAAGCACTTGTGTTGTTTGTGGATCATGGATGGAGTGCAGCACTTCAGTGCAAATCTGAAGTAGGTGGCAGCTGAGTGTGTCCAGGTCATGCTTCTACTTCACTAAAACGCAAAGGGAAACATTCTACCATTTTTACTCCACTACATCCATAAAATAAATTATACACTGTATGGTCAGTCACAGCTGAGTTTAGGTAAGTTGGATTTTTTAAAACTATCACAATAATTCTAATTTATTATTTTTTAAATTTTGGCTATTTGTATCTGATAAACAGTGTAAACATGACACATTGGTTAATTGTGATGTGCATTCCTCATTACTGTAGATCATTTAAATACCTGTACCAAGAAGTGTAAAAGAAAAAAACATATTCATATATATATGTGTACTTTTACCACTTTAAACACAGTTTTCATGATTACAATTACACTATATGGACAAACGTACTGGGCTATGCCTCTTAGTCACTGAAAGATCTGTGAAAGAATGGGTGGCTCCAAGAACTCACTGTAGTCTAGCGTGGTACTGTAATAAAATGCCACTGTGGCAAAAACTCAATTCATGAAATTTCTTCCCTCCTATATTTTCCATGATTAGATGCTTATGGTATTATTGCAAAGTGGAAGCATTTAGAACCACAGCAACTCAACCACAAAGTGGTGGACCACATATAGACAGAGAGCAGGGTTACTGAGTGCTGAGTTCCAACTCCATAATAAAGCTTATGGATTTAGAATGGGATGTCATTAAAGTCGTTGTCATTAATGAGACCCTCTATGACGTATGGTTTGAAGATGATGGCACTGACAAAAAGACAGGAGGCAGAGCTGGAGGCTGGAGGTGGCAGAACTGAAGATGTTGAGATTTTCCCTGGGAGTGACCAGGATGGACAGGATTAGAAATGAGTACATCAGAGGGACAGCTCATGTTGAGAAATGATGGGGATGCAAGGGATAGGGTGAAATAGAGGGAGATGATCTGCTGTGGCAACCCCTAACAGGAGCAGCCGAAAGAACAAAAAGAAGTGTGGTTAATGCCTATGTTGAGCAGAAGGTCTGATAACATTTTCAAGATTGTGGGATCAGTGGTCAAGCTCATACAGGGAGAGATTTAATTTGGAGGCATACGAGCCGATGTCTAGGCATTTGATTTCATTTTATTTTAGTGGTACCGCCAAAGTCAAATTAATCATAATTTGTGGCTTTAATTTAAGCTTCTGCATTAAACACACACATACAAAAGAGAACAGAAGAAATCTACTTTAAAATATAGGTCAAAGAAGATATTTTTGTATAAACCAACAAAAAAATGTACATTTCATTACAACATTGCTGTGATGAATGTAATGATCGATGTGAACATAAGTGGCAGATATCAGATAACAGTAGTGCAGTAATTTGATCCAACACCAGCAGTAAAATGATTCATTTAAATCTGTAGCGGTGACACGAAGTACACAAACTTTGTCACGTGTAAAACTTGTTTCTGTGTACAGATTGGGTAGCAATGGCAGTGATACACCAGTAAATGCTCAGGGGTCTATCACTTTCTCTCAGCTCTATCACTGTTATCACTACCTTAGTAAGCTCACTTCCATACTCATACCATAATTTGTATATGGTCCCATACTTCTGACAATTTTTTTTTTTTCAGCAGCTAATTGGTTAATTTATTTTCTTACTTTACCCGCTCTCTGCTGTGGTGTCAACTGGCTCACCTGACTGGGAGAAGCAGCCTGTTACCCAGCACCACTTGCAGCCTCCTCGGGGCTTTTAACAATACATTTGAGAGTAATGATAGTGCCAATTAGAAAAGTGAATCCACATTTAATAAAAGATTGGTTAAAAACATGTATACAATATCAGATCAATAGAGCGTGGTTTCAGAAACTATTACAATGTAATCAGTGAAAGGTTTTAGGCATCAGTTGTCAGATACAGTGCAAGAGTATACAAAATACAGCTAAAGTAGTTTTTACAATACTACAGTACTACAGTAGTGAGGGAATGTCTGCTGAAGTTGATTCTCCACTTACTGCTTCAATTTCTTATTGAAAGACTAATTTTGATAAATTAGCTCTAACAAATCTCTCTGTCAACTCTGTAGTATCAGTATTTAGATTCTCCACAAACACTGAGATTGTGCAGCAAAATATACAGTAAAATATTAGCAGAATAAACATTTAACAAGTTCTTGACAGCCTGGGCAGAAATGAAAGAGGAACTTAATTTGAAATAAGCTTTGCTCATAGTAACATAGTAGCTGAATGTCTAGTTGTGGTTGAAAAATATTGTCAAAATGGAACTGACATCGTTGACATTTCTTCCACAGAGCTATGAGAAAGGTGCTGAGGGTGCTGAAGTGTGTGTGTGTGTGTGTGTGTATGCACTTGTCTGTGTTCCATCCTTATACTCACATTCTTATCTAACTGTAAAAAGAATTATGTCAGTCTTTCAGCTACCAGCAGACAAGAACAGCCAAAACTGAACCGGGCCTCACAACTCAGCAAAACCGGATTACACACAATATTTAACAGCACTGACATGACACAACTACACGTCAGGTGCACATACAGTTGAGTAATTAATCATAACAAAAGAAAAAAGTCAGCCAGTCTTGCAACTTATGAGGTCCCATCAGACACAGCAGTAAAGAACATATAAAAAACCTATAAAGAACTTTTCCAAATATGGGCAATATTTTACCAGCCTAAAACAATAACTTGCACAACATAGAGTATTGTCAAATGTTCTTTTGCAGCTAAGGTGTCAGTGTGAAATTACTGCTTAATAATTATCAGCTGCCACTGAGCAGTTTAACGTTATGAGCCAAAACTTCACTTTCATCTGGGTTCTCAAGTTATAATACTCTAAATGTGACTTGGTATCCAGAGGTTTAGGCAATACATTTTCTCACTGGGCACTGATGTCCAAAGTGTTCAGAATCTCTGAGGACATTCTTTAGAGACAGGTGTGTCACTGTCTTCTGCATCACGGTAGACCATAACATAGAAAAAATCATTGTTCAGTATTGTTACTTTCACCAGTCAGACATAACATTGTGACCACCTGCTTAATATGATGTTGGTCCCCCTTTTGCTGCCCAACATGCATCAGTGAGCCTTGGCCACTCATGGGCTTGTAGCCGGTTCACCACTGTTCCTTCCTTGGACAACTTTTGATAGATTCTGACCGATGCAGACCAGGAACACCCAACAAGAGCTGCAGTTGTAGATATGCTCTGATCCAGTCGTCTAGCTATCATAATTTGGCCCTTGTCATACTCACTAAAATCCTTTGCTTGCCCATTTTTCCTGCTTCTAACACATCAACTTTGAAGACAAACTGGTCACTTGTTGCCTAATATATCCCACCCACTAACAGGTGCAATGAGGAAGACATAGTCATTGTTATTCACTTCACCTGTCAGTGGTCATCATGTTATGCCAGATAGAAGTATTTATCACAGTGTCCTGAATAACACATTTTTTAGATTAAAAACAGGAATATCATTGAAAGTGTTTTTAGTACATTTATTTAGCTGCTTTTTGCGTTTGGGATCAGCACTAGGAGTACACTGGCTTGCGGGCCCTGAATAAAGCCAAATAAAAACATTTTGATAGAAAAAATGAAGAAAAAACTTTTCGTAGGCGATTCAAACTCATTCTCAGGCTATTTCTTTTCCTATCGAGCTATTACATTTTCTCATTCAAACTGCAGCATGCTTAGGGTTATAATGCTGAGGTGATGATTACCAGTCTGACACGTTAAGTTCACTGTGCAGTGAATGATACAGAATGTAGATGTGTATGACCATTATTTGTCATTTTTATTTAAAAAACAAAAGAGAGAAATATGAATTGAATTCTGTCAGTGCAATAATCTAATCTACATTTCTAACTGTGGAAGAAACAGTGTGACTTGACCTCTATTCCAGATGGAAACAATGTCAATGTCCGTCTGTCTGCAATTCAGTTTTTTCATTGCACTGTGACCAGTTTTGACCAGTTCTGAAGTAAGCTGGATGAAGTGGTAGAGCGTATTCCCACGGGGAAAGAGAGTAGTGATTGGAGCAGACTTCAGTGGGCATGTAGTTGAAGGGAACAGAGGGAATGAGGAGCTGTTGGTTAGGTATGGTGTTAAGAATGAAATGGCTGTGAAGAACACATACAATGACTTGGGAAAGTATTGAAACCCCTTGAACTTTTCCACATTTTGTCACATTACAACCACAAACATAAATGTATTTTATTAGGATTTTATGAGATAGACCAACACAAAGTAGTGCATCATTGTGAAGTGGAAGGAAAATGATTTATGGCTTTCAAAATCTTTTGCAAATAAAAATCTGAAAAGTGTGAGATGCATATGTATTCAGCCCCCTTGAGTCAATACTTTGTAGAACCACCTTTCTCTGTAATTACAGCTGCAAATCTTTAGCGCTATGTTTCTACCAGCTTTAAACATCTACGGACTGAATTTTTTTGCCTACATTTCTTTGAAAAATAGCTCAAGCTCAGTCAGATTGGATGGAGAGCATCTTGGAACAGCAATTTTCAAGTCTTGCCACAGATTCTCAGTTAGATTTAGGTCTGGACTTTGGAGGGGCCATTCTAACACATGAATATGCTTTGATCTAAACAATTCCATTGTAGCTCTGTCTGTATGTTTAGGGTTGTTGTCCTGCTGGAAGGTGAACCTCTGCTCCAGTTTGAAGTCTTTTACAGAATTTAACAGGTTTTCTTCCAAGATTGCTCTGTATTTGACTCCATCCATCTTCCCATCAGCTCTGACCAGCTTCCCTGTCCCTGCTAAAGAAAAGCATCCCCACAGCATGATGCTGCCACACCATGTTTCACAGGGGGGATGGTGTGTTCAGGGTCATGTGCAGTGTTAGTTTTCCACCACACACAGCATTTTGCATTTAAACCAAAAAGTTCAGTTTTTTCTCATCTGTCCAGAGCACCTTCTCCCACGTTTTTTGTGTCCCCCACATGGCTTGTGGCAAATTGCATGTTGGACTTCTTATAGCTTCCTTTCGACAGTGGTTTTCCTCTTGCCACTCTTCCATACCCCACTTTAAACTTATCCACAGCTTTATCCCTGACTTGCCTGGTGTGTTCCTTGGGCTTCATGATGCTGTTTGTTCACTAATGTTCTCTAACAAACCTCTGAGGCTTTCATAGAACAGCTAGATTTATACTGAGATTAAATTACAGACAGGTGGACTCTGTTTACTAATTAGGTGACTTCTGAAGGCAGTTGGTTGCTCTGGATTTTATTTAGTGGTATCATAACAGGGATGAATACATATGCACCCCACACTTTTCAGATTTTTATTTCTAAAAAAATTACTGGTATTGTATGAGGAAGAAACTTCTTCACTTTAAATTGCAAAAACTGTCTGTGGAAAGTAGTTAAAGCTGTCTCCTTTTATTGCGGCAGTGATACTAAGTTAAGCAGTATCTACATAAAAACAACTGAAATGTTTTCACTATTTGTTGGTTTGTTTCACCAGTGCGACCTGGGATGGATTCAGATTCTTAAACCGTATTATAGTTTCTTCACAGAGTCCCCCCGGGGATTAATAAAGTATTTTGATTCTGATTGTTGAATTGTATGAATAAAGATTCACAAACTCAGATTCCTGTAGTACTGTATCATGTTTTTATTTTTTGTTCAAATTTCCAGTCCTGATGAAATGTATTATTGGTTTATACAATAATATTATATTATACAATCTTATGCTGTAAACCTATCCTTAAAAATGTAGATGTTTTCACATCTCATGGACCCCAAGAAGGTGCAAGCTGTCCTCCAGATGATGGTCCATCTTGAATCCTCTCCAAGGGTGAAGTTCTGTGAAGCGAAGAAAAGAATTTTTCAGATTGCATTACATGTTAAACATACTGTGTATTTTTAAAGTTATCCAACATGATTGTCTGTTGCATGTAAAATGAAAGCTAAATCAACATGATCATTTTCAGTGTTCTAATCACGCCCTTTTTCGAGTGTCACCCAGTGTCTGTCAGAAGAAAGTGCTGCTGGTTGGTGGTTGTGGTGACTTCTTGTTGTATTAAAAGAAGAGCGGGTCCCTACTGGAATGAAGGGAATTTGGTTTTGAAAACCCTTCAAATGTGAGTTGTCACCATAAAAGGAATCCAAAATAGAAAATATTGTAGGATAAGGATGTAAGATAAGGACTCCTTGTGTGTTCATGACAAAGATGGTAACAATAAAAATGAGTACATCTGGAATTCTACCTCAGGAAGTTTTGTTTACACTTTCTTAATTATAACTATGTCATACCCAGGACACAGACAGATGGGGAAAATACTGGATTTTAACCATTCTGTAATCATCATCATAATTAAATTATACCTAAAATCTCTGAAGGGGTCATTGTGACCCCTCCATAGACATCAATGTAAAATGTTGCGCTCAATAACCACGGCAAGTCCGGTTTTCCCAAAAACTCGTATTGTTTACGCGTTCTTTTAATTTGCAGTCTTGTAATAGTGGGCCAGAGCAAGCTCGATTTCACTGCTTAAATATATAGGGGCTGGAGTTAGATAATGAATTACCGCAGGACTAAATGGGTCTGTGGAGGGGGGTATACTGAGTCGGAGCAGAGTGAATGAAGACGGTATGAACTGGAGGCTTACTACCAGAACTGAGCAGCAAGGGAGCCGTGGTTGACGACGAGACTCTGGAGTGGGCGAAACTCATCCGAGAAAAGCAGGAGTGAAACGCTGAGCGGAGTCACTGAAAAGTTCCAGGCCTGAGGCGCAGGACTGCAGGGAGTGGAAGTATCTGATCAATCCCCGATCAGGCCTATATTATTTGGATGCTGGCCTTGGGTAAGAACACTTTATTTCAGTAACTGAAAACACAGATCGCTGTTTGTGGCAGTTCCCGGTTTTCTTAGACCACCGATTATTTATCCAGCCGCCCTACAACAAAGCAGGAAATAACCGCAGCGAAAACGTCATTCTTAAAATTATATCTGAGTTTTCGTTTGTTTTAAACACAGCATATCAGTCCACAGTCATTCGCCGTGTTTTTGTTTTGACACCACGCCCCCTAAGAAAAGGTTGTTAAGTATCGCTGGTGATATTCCTGTGCGTAAAACTGCTGCTTCAACAGCCAAGGACAGGTGACTGTTGACAACATCACGAAAGTTAAGTTCTCCACCTTAATAATATTTTTCTTCACTTATTCTTCCTCCCATGTGATTTGAGGACAACAGCAAACCGTAATTCCAACAAAATTGTGGTTATCTAAGCTCAGATGAAGCGGAAGCTCGTCCACTAGTGTAGCTGTATCAAAAGTGCGACAGTTTCAGTGTTGCCACCTTGGCGACTTTCCAAATCCTTTTTTTTAAATTTGTCATAAACGACTAGCGATATATCTCGCGACTTTTTCTGCTGTTTTTTTGACGTTAAGGCCGTGAACCCGCCCACGACCTAAAGCGCTCACAGGCGGTCAGTCTCACAGCGGCCTCCCGCAGTAGCTGCAGTCAGAGCGGGGAGCAGACCCACAGCACTCCGCCTCTACACTGCAAAGTGGGCGGGATCAGCGTGCGCAAAGCCGCCACTGATCCCATGTGTAGTTCTGAACATATATAGGACTTTTTTACTCACTTGTCTCTCCCAAGACGTTTTTCACATGTGTATCTGACTTTGAGTCTGACCATAGTTAAGCAGAATATTCCCGTTTCTTTCCAGTGTTATGAGCTGGTCCCTCAAAAAACTATGAAATAAATATGTCATCATGTATTTATTTTCGCTGTAGACCGATTTTTACAAATGTATTCACAAAATAAAAGACGATTTATTTTAACAAAATTTGATGTTAGCACTATTAATATCTACCTTATGGGATAGATATTGCTTTATTATGAAGTTCGTCATATTTAAAGCCATCTTAATGGGCGTGGTGAAAATTCAGAGCGTATAATTTTGCGTAGGAGTCTGCTTAACAGCGGTAGCAAACAGCGAATATACCGGGGAGAGAAGTGGGGAATAGCACACAAACATGGATAAAGCTGGCCGTGAAAAATAACTAGCCAGTTAACACGTATTAACACCACCTGGCAGGTAATCTGTGAGCATTTTGATATCATTTTAATTCAAATTAACCTTTGATCAGTTTAGTATCCCCGAGTTGCTCATGTAAAATCATTCTAAAAAGCAAAAATCACCTGACGGTGTGTGACGTTGTTACGCGTCACACATGGCTATATCACCGGCTGAGCTCCAAAGCTTTTTTCTTTTTTTGGGGGGGGGGGTCAAAACAATGCCACAGCAGACTGCTGTGTCGTGTTTGTTTGTGTTTTTTTAACAACACAGACCAGTTATTTACAATGTACAAATTATAGTTCCTGTTTAGTTGGTAGCGGACGACACTCCTATGACACCTAGATCTGTTTCACCTTCCCCCGGAAATAAACATTGTGAATATTCCATGCTTTG
>VUQH01033511.1:16499-28584 GCA_015106775.1 Etroplus canarensis | reverse complement strand
ACTGCCAGTGCAGTAAAAGCCTACCTGGATAGAAACACACACAATGGATTGGCCTCCCCAGAGCCCAGACCTCAACATGATTGAAGCAGTGTGGGATCATGTTGACAGAGAACAGAACAAAAAGCAGCCAACATCCAAAGACAAGCTTTGGAATGTCCTTCGAGAAGCCTGGAGAACTATTCCTGAAGACGATTTAAAGAACTGACAGAAAGCTTGGCTCAGAGAGTTCAGGCTGTGCTGAGGAATAAAGGAGCTCAGAACAAATATTGACTTTAAGCTGTTAGAATTCTACAAACTCTGTGTGTTCTCTGTGTGCTGTATTTACATTTATGTTTGTACATGTTTCAGTAAATTGTTGCACGTATTTCACATTTTCAGGAAACATGTAAGAAATGGGGGTGGCCTGAGACTTTAGCACAGTAATATGTGCATATTACTGTGCAAAAGTCTCAGGCTTTATTGGACTCCACTTATGGTATCTCAAAGGAAGACCAACTGTAAGGCAGGACGTGGGTAGTTTACTTTGCTTATACTGCCTGCCCCTTTTTCACTTTTACTCCATTTGCAGGTTTCCTTTTGACGTTTGATTGTTATTAGTCATCATTACATTGAACTCCAGACCAATATCTCCAACCTGCTTTATCTCAGTGCTGGAAACAGTACTGTCCATGTTAACTGTCTTTACCACTAGTGTAAGTATTACTGATTTATATGATTCTGATAAACAGAGGTAACTAATTATTACACTGCTACTTTTTGTTTGAAATTCTCTGTGCAATTAAAGGTCCTTATTTGAATCACAAAAGAGGATAAAGCAGTGTATGCTCATTCAGTGAGCGTGCAGTGCTCGTTGGTTTCACAGTCATGTACACCTGACCATTTCCAAAGCAACAAGACAGCGATGCTAAAAATGCTCAGCTAGAGGCTTCACAACAGGATTTCAATAATCAATGGGCGATGTCACTGTGATTGTGTGTCTCTTTTCTATACAGTAAACTTGTATAATATCCAGCAAAAATGGACTGTAAACAACTGACCATATAAGCCACTGCTGCAGCTGAAGGCACCAGACAAGGTTTAAAAGGCCACGATTCATTCCTTCAATCGAGTTTTTGACTCATATCTCAGAAAAGTCAGGACATTAGAGGACACTCAGGACAGTAGAGCAGGTTGTCTTCTAACTGTAAGGTTGATGGTTTGACCCCTGGTTTATCCAGTCTACATGCCGAAGTGTCCTTGGGCAGGACACTGAACCCCAAATTGCTCCTGATGCATCCATCAGAGTGTGAATATATGTGTGTGAGATAGTTAAATGTGCTTAAAGACACAGAATAAAGCGCTGTATGAATGTGTGTGTGAATGTGTTAATAAATCAGAATCAGAATCAGAATACTTTATTAATCCCTGGAGGAAATTGCAGCTGAAGTAATTTCCCTCCAGGGTTTAATAAAGTATTCTGATTCTGATTCTGATTAAAGCTTGTAGTAAAAAGCTCTTTGAGTGCTCTGAGTAGAAAAGTGTTGTATAAGTACTTTACATAGTGAGGTAAAAATTACATTAATATAGAAAGATTCCCTTTGTGCAATCACTTGGTGACACTGGGAAGAGAAAACTCGAGATGAGAGCGAGGCTCAGTGAGGGCATACATCTGCTTTGTGTGGTGAGAGCAGAAAGTGAGATCATGAAGACACAACAAACTATATAAGAATAAGCACTGAGTAGGATGGTGATATCCACAAACCAGAAATGAGCAGCCCGGTTCACTGGTGATTCTAAACTGGCTTTAACTGTCATGTTGTCATTCTCTGCGTTAGAACTGGTCACCTGTCTGAGGTGTACCTGCTTCTCATCCTTTGACAGGTGGGAGAGCGCCCCCGTAACCTGAGCTGCTGCACAGGACACTTTACAACCCAGTCACAGTTAACAACATTTACACAAAACTGACCTGATAAACTATATAAAGTTAAAAAAAATTACAGAAATGATCCCAATGTCTTTTCTTCATTAAGTAAAATCTTATTTCAAGAGCGTTCTATAAATAATAATTAATTTATGGTTTAAAAAAGTGAGAAACTCATGTATATCTTATAGAATATATTAATGTTTACAGGGGTCTTATTATAAAAAAATATGAAAACTTTGGGAAGATGATCCACTTAAACCTTCTGTTTCTGAGTTCTGTTTTTAAAATCTGTGCTGTCAAACATCCTTTGAACCTACATAACTTATTCTCAGTTCCTATGAAATTTCCAAAATAGCAGAGACAGAAATGTGGAGAAAAATTTATAAAAATGATACTCAAAACTCAATGTTTCCAAATAAAGAAATGATGAAATATTGGAAGTTTGAATATCACATAGTTTCAAGTATGATTTCTATCCATCCATCTATCCATCCATCCATCCATCCATTTTTTTCTGTTTCTCCAGTTCAGGATTGTGGGGGTCCTGTAGGTCATGGGGTGAGAGGCTCTTGCACTCAGGAATCCTGAAGCATGACTAACCAAGTGAGTGACCAGAGACAAGAACCTGTTTTTAAGATAAGCACATGACATCCAATAGCTGGCAGCCTTCTTCCTCGTCCTCCATCAGGCTCAGCTGGAAGTCCTAGGGGGGTCAAGGTGGGTCCTGCTTTGTGAAACTGCTGCTGACCATCAGTCTGAGAACTCAGCTAATTTACAACCCACCCTCCTCCTCCTTCCTGCCACGTCCAACCTCACACCCTCACCCTCAACACCACTCTTCCTCTGTGCACGCCTTCTTTCTCTCTGCCCTCTCTGTATTCATCCCTGTCTCCCTCTTTCTCTCTGGCTGGGTGTGAAGGCACCAGCAGCACGCTCCAGTGGAGACAAATCAGACCTTCCCGGCTGTGTCATCGTAAAGCATCCCCCAGGAAGGTTGCGACCTCCTCACCCTTTCAACTCATCTGCAGGCACAGCGAGTCAGGAGAGGAGGAGTGTTCTCCATGCAGCAGCATAACTAGCCCGTCCCCATTCTCACAGGAGAAGAGTCAGGAAATGGTTTGAATGGTGACAGAGTGCAACAAACTGCATAATATGACTAAGTGCTCTCTGTCCAAAGCACTGGAGAAAATCAATGTAGAGAAAATGCCAGTAAATGTAAGAGTCACCTTGCTCCTGTTTGCTCCACACAGACAGAGCACCTTCAACCATGAGCTGCAGTCCCAAAACTTACATGGGGTGTATGTTCATATTTTAGATACTTATAGCTTAGAAAATGAGGTTCTTATACAACATGATGAGAGAAGTGTAAAGTAGAGTTTACCCTTGATACTCTGCACACATTGCTGTGTGCCAAAAGAGACGCGGCTGCCACTGCTGTGTGGTTTGACTTGATGTTTCTGCTGGTTCTGCAGCTCCTCACAGCCTGTCACAGTCCATCTTTTACCATGATCATCAAACCCCCATGTTTGTGTTTCCTGTACATTACTTTCTTCTACAGCTGTTTCAGCAGAGCAGGTTGTATTTTCTCAGCAGTGGCATCAACATTGCTTAGGAGAAAACTGCAGGGAGTCGAGCAGGCTTCAGGTGTAAGTTATGGCTCTGTGTTGACGTCACAGTTAGTTTGCACACTGACAAGTACATCGAGCGTAACATCATCCAGTTTGAGGGAACGTCTTGTCTGGTGTTTTCCTGCAGTATTTTCTGCTGGCGGCTGATTGAAGCAAATGAGAAAAAATAAAGCTAAATTTCATCAGACTGTGATTATCTGAGGTTTGCCTGGAAACTGGAGGAACCTCTGTGCATGTGTGTGTGCAAACAGCCTGAAAACTACTGCAAACAGAAGCTGTTTGTCGTATGAGAGGATTTTACAACTTATGTCTTTGCAAACAACACAAATGCAAACCAGGCACAGTGCCTGGGACTGCTGGCAGCACGGTGAGGTTGCCATGGCTGATAATAATGTGCCTGGTCGAAAGATGGGTACCGGTTTGCAGACAGCATTACAGCACACTGAGCATGTGTGTGTGTGTGTGTGTACCTGCGTGGCATGTCTTCATGACTTTACACTTTGATTAGGGGTGAGTTTGACCAAATTTGTTTGTAAATAAATAATTTCATTTAAAATATTCATGCAGTTTTCATGCAGAATGGTTCTACCTGACCCTCAGACAATAAAATGAAAAAAGGAGCCCAAAAACCAAACCTGGTGCTCACTGACCTTATCTGCTCTATGCGAAGTTGTGTACAAGTGTTGCTTCATGTTTTAAAAAAACAAACCACTTATTTTTTTTTAGTTTTGAGTGAGTTTGTAAGAATACTGAAGCACAAAATATCTTAATGTAAAAAACAACCTGACAGTCCTCAGGTTTTGTAGCTCATAGTTGTTTAAATACAATGAGCAGGTGAGCTTTTTACCCAGGGTCCAGTTTTTACTGCCACAGTAAAAGAACATGTATAAAAGTATTTCTCAAAATGCTCAAATCGGCAAGTAATTTAGTAAGTAAGTAAATAAATAAATCTTGTTGGAAAAACTCAAAGCAGGCTTGAAATAAAAAATAAGATAACCCTCTGTCACTCTCTAAATTTGAAGTTCTCCAAGCTAAGCTGACAGACACCCACAGTGACATCCTTCACACAAACAGCAGTTCATGGAGGTCCTCCTGATGTTTGATGATGTGATGCTCAGGATTTCTTAAACCGGTAGTGTCTGAGTTGTGAAACTGTATTTATTGTCTGATTTTCTGAGCTGTTTTGTTTCTGTCGTTGCTTTGAAAGATTCAGAGATATAATGTTTTGTACTTTGCTTCCTAGCAACTGTTTTTCAAGCTGCCCTTTTAGTGCCCATCTTGGTTGAACACAGCATCGCTCTTGACTCCTGCAAAGATCATACTACTTCATCTCAAACGCATATACCAGCACTCTCATACACACAAACAGCTCGGAGCTCATCCAGCTCCAGACCTCCTGTCGCTCTAACCTGATGGAGCCATCAGCCAGAAGCCAGACAGGGTGCAGTCATTCTCATGGTCTCATCCCCGCTGCAGACACGGGGAGACACAAACTGTTTGGCCTCCCTCCCACAGTCACAGCTCTGGGAGCCAGCAGGGGAGGTTGTGTGTGTGTGTGTGTGTGTGTGTGTGTGTGTGTGTGTGTGTGTGTGTGTGTGCGTAGGTGTGTGTGTGTGTGTTTCAGTCTGTTAAAAAAGGTGAGTCTTATTTGTGAGTGTGTATTGCAGTGTGGAAATGTGACGTACCTGCATAGGGGATCTATTTGCAGCCAAATAGCTTGCTCCATGAATATTGAGGTGGTTGCTATCAACAAGTAGGACATGTTCTCACTGTACTCTCTGCATATAGACAGGCTCTCTTTTGTCCTTCTGAGAATTAGAAGATGTGCTCATGCAGGCTGTTTGTGCAGATTTTAAAAATTACCACCTGCCTGACGAGACTGCAAGGCTTTTTTGACACAGGTCTAGGACAAAGGGAAATGGGGTCGTGTGGTGAAATGGTTAATGTGAATCTTAATAGAGGCGGCAATGTCATTATCTCCAAATCCGCTGAGCCCTCTCGACCGGGGGTCGCGCCGTCGACGGCCACTTTACATCCCGAGCGTGTCAGGCCGAGAGACCGGGGGCATGACTGCCAATCCCATCCGGAGGATTTGTGTCCTCTTCCACCAAATTCAGCGAGTGCATGCAGACTCATAAAGGTGGTTTGAATTAAGGAATTTGTCTGGGAGACATGGTCAAAGTCAACGAGCTACTTTTTCCTTTCAGCCGCAAGAAGAAGGAAGGGGGGGGTCTGAGGCCTTAGCGAGGCAGCCGAATCCTCTTGCGTCCAGTCAAAACAGGCCCCAGCCAAAGGAAGCCCGCCTGCCTTAAAATGAGATGAACGCTGTCAGATTTACACACTGCCATGGTTTCAACCAACCCCTGATAATCCTTTCCCAGAAATAAATTGTCCCATTAAAATGAAATGTTGCCCATATAGGTTTAATAAATTGAAAACGCTTGTTTGAATCCTCGGTAATTTGGACAGAATCCCAAGCATGTAGCAAAGGCTGCAGCAAAATAAGATTATTTGCTGTGTATTATAATGTATGCAGCAGTTTTTATGCACCCAAACAGTGTCAGTGAGCCCCCCAATGAAATGTGTGCTTATTTATATGCAGTTATTCAGGTATGCAGTAAATTCCAATTACTTCTTAAGATTTCTATTTAGCACGAGGGAGAAATATGACAGGGAAGCTCTGTGTTTTGAGCAGCATTGTAAATCTCGTTAACTCTTTGCAGCATAGAGCAGGAAATCTGTATTCATGTCAGGGATTGGACAGTGTGTGTGATTTTAACAACTAGCTAATAGTGCTTTTTTTGGTGGGGGGGGTCTGGAGTACATGCAGCTAATGTGAAGATTCCAGCAGATTAGTTAGCATTACGTTGTTTTTATTTTGTAACATTATTCACAAATCTTTGATAAATGAAATATAAATGTAAATGTGTTGGTGCAGAAGAGTCAGTAAAACATTTAGTCCACCCACTGAACTCTGCACCATGTCACACTGAGGAGCTGAAATAGACTTAAACAGACCTGTAAATCAAAAAAGATGTTTAAAAAAATGCATGTCATGTATTCACATGCAGCTCTTTCTGGTCATATTAATTTATAGCTTCCTGCATAATTAACTGTGTCATCAAAGAGGCCAGTTCTAGTCCAGAGCCACACATACGTGAGCGTGACTGCAGGTCATCTCCGATCTGCAAACATCCACTCATCAGCCATCAGCTTTCATTATAAATGCCATGTGAATGCACATATTATTCAAGAGTTTTAAACACATTTAAATTATCTTAAAAAAATCTTATAAAAACAGCAAAATATTTAGTTTATAATATGAGTGTGCAAAATTTCATTTTAATTGTACAATTCTGATAAATTGTAATTAAACAAATGTTTTCTTAATAAAACTATATCCTCCTTGTGTGAAAAATCCATGCTGGTAAATAAGATATGTAATTTAATGGTGTGTGTGTCCTCTTCAGTGTGAAGCATGAGTCCATGGGTTTAAAATAAGCGAGGCCCACAGGGCTGCAGGGACCCACTCTGCACATCACAGCCCTCATGCCAGTCTCTGTCCCCAGCACTCAGAGCTGTGACTGTGGCTCACTGAGCAGGGTGTGACCGGGATGAGCCGCCAGGACCAACCGTGGACCATTGAGGTCGCCTCCGGAAGGCTCCTGCAGAGGTTTAAGTAAAACATGTGTGCTGATGTGAGCTATAAACTACATCAAATCTTCTATTCAGTCAGTGAGTTTCTGCTGTTGGAGAGCCAGTAAATATGGAGCCCTGGATACTTTCAGTTTTAGTTGCAGTGACTTTAGTATCAGTCTGCATATTCCAGCTCTGAGGTGCTTTTATTCTGTTATTTGTACTTAAATGCCTCATGTGTTGTTTTTTTATGTGCGTTTCTCATTTTCATTTACACACAAATAAATGTGGGGATTAATTCACTGATAACTGAGGCCTATCAGTTCATACTTCTGCGCGCCATAGGAGCTACAGCATGAGTGGATGCTGGATGCTGCAAACTCCCCTTGTGCTCAGTCCCCCGTGCTGGGCCCCCGGGGGCCCTAAATCCCTGCTGTCGCTCCCTGCGGCCCCCCCGTCCTGACACGTAGCATGCGGAGGCGAGCTGCGCTTTGCCTATGCATTAGCCATCCATTTCCAGCGGCTGACACCTCTCCAACATAAAACCGTAAGGCAGCGGAAAAATATCTCTCTCCTGGCGAAAATAAAGCTTTGTCTGCCCGCTGATCTATTGGATATAAAAATAAAGCCGCGGCTTTGATGCAGACTTTACCTTCTGCGCCGCTCCGCTTTTTGCGCACACGGAGCTCCAATGAAGATGGATGGAGCGTGATCGGCGCCGTGCGTCCAACACAGAAGCATCAGTCAGTCCTCCTCCTCTGCGTCCCTCTCCAGCAGCCTTTTTTATTATTACAGAGACGTTGTTAAGGGCTGAGCTGTTAGTTATTGATCAGTGACTGTCGATAATTATGCAGGGATTTAAAGCCTAATCGGCTTTGGAGAAGTTGTGCGTCCACATTAAAGAATAATCTGAGACTTCTTGATTCCTGTTGGATTCGAGGTGTTTTCTTTTTTTCCTCCCACTGACGGGAAAATTTTAGCTTCATATTTAGGCTGAATCTGTGATTCGGCAACATTTCACCTTTTGGATGAAGGTAATTTGGGGAAAGAAGAGCAGCGGTATTTGTACCTTCAGTGTTCAGGCCTGAGGCTGCAGTCTGCGCTTCTTCTCCCTCTGAAGATAACTGCAGGGTGGAGGCACAGCCTGGATTATTCCCTTCTATCTAAAAAAGACACATTTAAATAGATTTAAAATGAGGGACATTTCAGTTTGACTTCCTCCTGATTCCCGTTAGATCAGAGGGTCCAACACAGAGCCGGACTCAGGAGGCCACGGTCCCTCCTGGACTTTGCTCGGTGTTTGTGGGATTCTGACTTTCTTGGAGCTCGGCAGCAGGAAGTCCTTTACGCTGCTGTCATTAAAAGACTGGAAACTGGCGGATTTCTGGGTCTGGTTTGCAGCTGTAGGTGAAAATGAAAGGCGCGGATTCTGAACAAACGACTGTAAAATGGCCTTCACTTCGGCACTGAAGAATGAAACGTGTCTTTATTGCGGCTCTATCAGCGGCGGCCAGCAGCGCCTCTCCCCGTGCTTGCGGGCTTTTTGTATTTCGGAGCGCAGAAATCCGCTGCGGCTGCGGCAGCAGCTATCTGCCGCTCCGCAGCGTGCGGCTCGTCCCCTGAGCTTTGGCCAGCGGGCGATAATATCTCAGAGGGAGTGGTTATCGCTTCACATTATATTATAATCATTAGTGATCCCAGCCCTTTCACCCCGGCTGCACAACCTGCGCGCAGCAGCATTAATCTACAGCAGGGCTGAGCGCCTCTCATCTATTTACAGCCAAAGCTTTGTTCACACAGAAGCAAGAGAAAAGCGAGATTTCAGCATGTCTGAATCTCTTTATGCTTTACTTATTTTCTATTTAATTCGCTCAATAAAATTGTCAAGATTTTAATCTTTTGTCCTTTTTAATTGTCGCGATTTTTCTCTGTCAGATTAAAATGTAAAATAAAAAATATATATTTGTATTTCTCAGCTGAAAGAGAAGCGTGGGGCGTTAGAGAGTGACAGCAAAAACGTGGGATGAACCAAACCTCATCAGACTGGCACCAGAAACACGTCACGGTCTCAGCCTCGCTTTACCCGGGTTAAATTCGCCCCCTAGAGGAGCGAGCCGGACACTGAGCTGACCCGAGTCCCTGCGGGGTTACTGACCCCTAAGATCTCTGACCGGACACACACCACAGCGTGGTGTGTGTGTGTGTGTGTGTGTGTGTGTGTGTGTGTGTGTGTGTGTGTGTGCGTGCGCGCGCGCTGGCTGGGGGAAGGGGCTGATTGAGAAGGGACAGCTGTAGGGAGATGATCTATAAATCCCATTGGATTTCTCTCACACATGGCCGGGCCTGAGTTTAGAAGTGTGGAAAAATGTTTGCTCAGAGTTGCTGTGGGCTCAATAATCCAGCAGAGTCCACGGTGGCATATGTCCGGCTGTCCGTGGACAGGAGGGGGTCGATGATGGACTCTGGTGTTGGCTGCTGCTGGCTTCACCCAGTCATGGAGGTTATAGGCCAGAGAATCTGTGTCAGCTTTGAGGCCTTTTCTGCTGAGTGAGGAAGGAAGGAAGGAAGGAAAGAAGGAAGGAAGGAAGGAAGGAAGGAAGGACTGCCTTTCGGCCCTGTCAGTGCGTGACGGACAGACAGACAGACAGACAGGGACAGGGAAATGACCCCACCAGCCTGCGCGAAACTTTGCGTCAGATGTGCGCGCTTTGCGCAGCCGGAACAGGAGCGCGCATGTCTCGGACGGCGTTAAAACTAAAATCGCGTCATCAGATTTTATTAAGTTAAATGAACAGATGAATTGCGATGCTGGGGAAACAGATTATTATTTGATAAAAAATAGATTTAGATTTTTTGTCCATGGCTACATTTACTGTGGCAGAGCTTCTGTCCGAACAGTGCCAGAAAATAAATCCCAATCATTTCCGCTTCATTTTTCGTGAGCTTTTAATTTTATTTATTTTCCCTTTTTTTAAAAAAAAAAATGCACATTTTATTCAATAGAATAATTTCTCCTGCTCCACGTGATCTAGATGAAAAATAATAAAATGATATTTAGCGAATCCGGTTCACAGAATTAAAGCTTTGGTTTTAAATGGTAAAATAAACGGAGCGGTGAGATTATAATATGACTTATTATTATAAAATATGAATGTTAGCGTCTATTTCTAATATTATAAAAATCCTACAGAGAGGCGGCAAACGGCGGAGCAGCGACCCGGTGTCCCCGGTACACTCAGCTGATCAAAGCTCCGGTCTGGGGGATATTTCTGTCTGTATTACCGGAGCTCCCCCTCCCTCCTCGGCAGCCTGCCCTCCGTTCACGGCCGTAACTACCCCGGTATCTTCCAGCGCCTCGGTCTCATATTTTACTCCGTTCCCACATCCATCTCATCACCTGCTGGAGCTGCGGCGCGGCTCCTTTCCCAGAGTCCTCTGCTTCCTGTGGCCGTCCCCTCATACATTGTCTCGGTGACACGGCGTCTCCGAACTGAGCCTGGAGGAGAGAGGGGAGACAAATAAACGTGTCATGATTAGAATTAATGATTGCATGCATCTTCACGGCCTCATTCATTACCTCAGATTAATTATCTCGCAGTGTACCAGTTCACTTGTCTGCACTTCATAAACCCCAAATCTCCCGGGCTGCTTTACAGCTCTCATGTTCCTCATGCAAGAACGTTTGTGAGCAGAGCTGCTGCGGCCTGCACTGACCAGCAGCACTCTGCAGGAAGGAAAGAAGGATTTAAAGAATAAAAGTGTTCTGAGCTGGAGCCCAGCAGAGAGAGCAGGCCTGCTGTCATGGAACCAGGACAAACAGGAGCACACAACTTTAGTTTTCTTCAGCCTGGGTGTAATTTACAGCTTCTGCCTCCGTCACAATCAAAAGATGGCTGGAATAAAAATCTATTGCTAGTAAAGGATTACAGTGGTGAGGTTAAAACCATTTTTTGCATTTAATAGTGTCTTTGCCCGGAGGGGAGCTGAGATATTTTTAAGCCTATATTTTGATTTCCTTCTATTCGTGGATTAATGTGAGCTGACTCTCTCTCTCTCTCTCTCTCTCTCTCTCTCTCTCTCTCTGGCTTATTGTAAATCAGGCGGAGATTATCCCCACTGACACGCTATCAAAGCATCTTCCACACGTGGAAATAACACCAACTTCCCTCGTTTACATGCTGCGTGTACAAGTTGGTGCGGCTGCAGACTGCCTCATCTCAGCTTACTGTTCGATTCCTCTGCACGTTTTGGGTCCAAAAAAAGAGGAAAGGATGGATTTAGTTCTGTAGTCCAAAGTGAGGAAGGAGGTCAGTGACCTGACCCCCCATCTCTGACGCAAACAACAGAGAGGTGCTTCGTAATAAGGGAGAAAGAGAAGGAGACAAAACGAGGGAAGAGGAAAGGAAATGAGGGAAAAAGTGAAAAAGGTGTGTGTGTGTGTGTGTGTGTGTGTGTGTGTGTGTGTGTGTGTGTGTGTCTTATCTCGTTTTTTTCAGCCGGTAACACCCGGCCTGTCGGAGGGGCGCTCCCCTCTCGCCGGGAGGGAGGCAGCTGTCCGCTGCGGGCTGTTGGTGCAGAATCACGGGGGTCGCTGGGTCGCCTTTAACGCTTCAAAGTTCGATCCTGTTTAAACAGAGGAATATAAATAGATTTTTACAGTAAAGAAAAAATGCAGCGTTTTCTTCCTGCAGGGACATTTATTACACTAACGCCACAGGCCCCAGCAGGACAGGCTGCGTGGAAAGCGGCACATGAATTAGTCCGAAGTATCTTAAGGTGCAAATATTGGTTATTAGAAAGTGAAACGAAACGAATTATATCAACAAGTAGGTACCCCATCCCCCCCCCCCCCCCCCCCCCCCCCCCCCCCCCCCCCCCCCCCACAAGGGGGGGGGGGGGGGGGGGGGGCGAGGGAGGG
>VUQH01033511.1:0-12407 GCA_015106775.1 Etroplus canarensis | reverse complement strand
TGCGGGGGGTGGACCCCCCCCCCCCCCCCCATTTAAAGATGCTCGGAAACATTATGGAAATAGACTAAGGAGCGGGGCCCCCGCCTCCTCTGTTTTATAGGGTGTTACGCACCCATTAAAAGGTGTGATGTAACAGCTTATATTTTATGGAAAAATGTCCCGGCCGAGCTGCCAGACTGCCGTGACCGAGCGGGCCCTCGTCCCACCGGGGAGGCTCCATCTCCCCTCCCCAGCCTCCCCCCTCACATCCTTCAGCCCCGTTTAACCGAGGCCTCTTCCCTCCAAACTGCGCGAATTCATTAAGCCAGAGATTGGCCGACGGACGAGCTTGATTTGGAAACGGGTCATTTATATGGGTATTTTTGATTCTTGGCGCGCACGGCGGGGCAAAGTCGCCAACTGGCGCCGAGCTGCTGGGAGCGCTGGGAGCGCTGGGAGTCCTGGCACCGCGCTGCCATCACGTTTTGCGAGCACATTTAGCCACGCTGGGAGCATTTTCAGCCGAGTGGAAAGACACGAATCTGTTTCAAGGGTCCTCAGCCTGTGTGTGTGTGTGTGTGTGTGTGTGCGCCACAGAAGGCCGCAGCATCCCAGACACACGCATTATTATTATTATTATTATTATTATTATTATTATTATTATTATTATTACTGCTGTTGTTGTTGTCTTTATATAGATTTTTCGTTTTTTCACTAAGTGATTTTTTAAAAATGAGGCCTGTTTTTTTGTGGCGCAGAGTGGAAAAAACGTGTGAATTATATAATCTATAAATTATATTTAACTTCATCGTAATCACGCGCCAAAAGCCGGACAAACCACGCGTAAATGTATTGTAAAGAAGGGATTTTGTGCGTTTTAATTGTCTTCAGTTTTAAGCAGCTCTTCAGACTGTGTTCAGATCAGAGTCAGGAGGTTTCCTCAGCAGATAAATGGAAAGTGGGACTAATATGTGCGCGTGAGGGGGAAAGGGAAGCGCGTAATTAAAGGAAGCCGGCCTATAGATTAGGAAATGATAACCTTCCGCAGCGCAGTAATATATTGGTAACAACCCGCCTATTAAGTATTAATTGGAGATTTGAAGCCGGCGCTGCTGCTGCCTTCAGTCGGAGTAAATGGAGGGTTAAAAGATCATTAGGGAGGTTAGATGGGGCTCTCGCTCCTCTAACGATAATTGGACGCGGTCCTCTTTGCCGCAGAGAACTGCGACTTTAACGCACGGGCTGTGCTTGGCGCAGAGTACACAGACCGGTTACCCGCGCTGATAAGAACCGGCGGGACCGGACGAGGGGCCGTTTAAACACCGAGCTTTATTTGCATATTTAGGGAAAAAATCAAGCTTTTGTTTGTTCGGGTATTTATTCAGATCACAGCAGCTTTCAGCCACCCTCCCCATCATCTCCATCTCTCCCCCATTTCTCCCCCATCTGTCACCCACACAGTATTGACGCGCAATCAAAATGGCGTCATCAACCGATCGCATGTTTGCTGAGCCATAGGAGCTGACCGACGTGTGTGTGTGTGTGTGTCCAGGTGTGGTTCCAGAACCGACGTTCCAAAGAGAGGCGCATGAAGCAGCTGAGCGCGCTGGGCGCCCGGAGGCACGCGTTTTTCCGGAGCCCGAGGAGAATGAGGACGCTGGTGGACCGGCTGGAACCGGGAGAGCTCATCCCCAACGGACCCTTCTCCTACTATGGAGGTAGGCTTGTTTTCCACCTGTTTGACACAGAATGTTGCTTCTGTGTGCTTTTTGATGCGTGTTGAACTTTAAACGCACAAAGGTTTAAGGAAACACTGTGTGCCATATGGTTTTTAAAATCTCTGCATTAGTCTGTCATTTCTTTGCTCTTTCTCTCATGTGTGACATTATCCTGAGGCACCAAAAACAGAGATTAACTCAGGCTGTCCTTATTGCCACCTCACAGTGAGCACACAGCTGACTGAGCGCCTGTTTTCACTAAATATTCACTGTTAAATCATTCAAATTAAAATTAAATATATACAAACAGCCACAATGCTGTGGTTTCCTTGCTAACTGTGATTTGGATACTCAGCACTGTCTAAAAAAAGAAATGTTTTCTATATATTTGTGTCATCCTCAGGCTTTTGAAAACATGTAAGCACTTCAGGTGAACTTAGTTTACACCTGAGTGATTTGGTACCAACGCTGCACAGTTCTTATCCATGCTTTGAAATATCTGTTAATTTTCAGAGAATTTCATTTGTTTGGGCCTTTGTCCTTCCAGCTGAAGCAAAAAGTCTAATAATATTCTGCTGAGCTGAAAAAAATTGGTCTCAGTAGGTAGAATCGCTGATGAAATGGCCCCCATTTTAATTAATTTTGTGGCCACGTTGTTCTCCCCACCCAATTGCAGTTTTGATTTAAGTGTAACATGCTCTGTGACTAATGTAGCACGGCGAAGGTCTCTCTCTAATACAAATCAAGCTATGTATATATTCAGTGAATTCTTCAACGTCCCTGGAATGATTTCTGCAGAGCCATTGTTCTCAGTCTGAGCTAATGCTGAATTTTTCTTTCTTTTGGATCTGCAGATTATCAAAGCGAGTACTACGGCCCAGGAGGGAACTATGACTTTTTCCCTCAGGGGCCTCCGTCATCACAGGCCCAGACCCCGGTCGATCTCCCCTTTGTGCCATCCTCGGGCCCTACGGGCACCCCCCTTGGAGGTATGGACCACCCCCTCCCAGGCCACCACCCCTCTAGTGAGGTGCAGCGCTTCTCTGATATCATGTCCCACCACCCGGGGGACTCTCCGAGCCCTGAGCCCGGCATCCCAGGGCCCCTGCACAGCATCTCCTCCGAGGTGTTCGGCCCCAGTCCACCCTTTACCTCACTGTCGCTGAACAGCAGCGGATACAACAACCACCTGTCCCATCCACCCTCAGAAATGAACGAGGGCACTGTGTGGTAGCTTTTTCAGAGAGTGGACTTTACCTGCCAGAGATTGAGTATTGGAGGTTTGGTGGTGTAGAGGGATGGAGTCCAGAACAGGGACATGAACAGTGACAGGGTTAGGACAGCATCATAAAGTCTTTTTCCTTCTTTCTTCATTTTGTGGTTTGATATTTATTTATTTATTTATTTTCTCATCTGCTGTTCTTTTTGTCAGGAAATCATATTCAGCATAAAAATTAAGCTCAAAAACAGTCTTCAGTATTGTGTTTGGGTCTTTTAATTGTTTTTTTCAGCTCCCACCCCACCGCCTACCCTGCATCCAAAAACTGGACTTACAGAAAGAAAAGAAAAAAAGGACGAGACTGCTGTACTGCCCCTTCTTTCTTTGGGCCCATGGGACACCCTGTCACCTCTCCTGATTCCTGTCAGTGGCCTGGCATAGCGACCAAACCCTTTTCGAAATCTCCTGTATTATGTCCCAAACACGAAAACATCCTTAGCCACTGTCAAAGACTTCAATAGCTTTACAGAGGGAGAATAAAGGGGCCGAGGGTTGGTTGTGTGCTGACCTAGCACAGTGGGAAGGCGGAGCGGCGTTCAGACTATGTGCGAGGCACTAGATGTATTTATTCAGAAGCTCCTCAGACCTCTTGCCTCTCAAGGCTCTGCCATATTGACACTTAACCTTTTTCACAGTATGTTTCTGGTGGCCAGAGGAAATGACAGTGTTCTCCTCGTCTGGACTATTCGTTTGTTTGGGTTTCAGAATTTCCACCAAATCTGAAGAAGGCTGCCTTCAAAAGGCAAATGAGTAATAACCCTCTATGGACTGCAAACCCTTTATTTGAAATGGAAGTGAACTTGAAATGGTGAGATGAAGTCTACCTTCTAAAAATCTTCTACTGGGGTTCTAAATGGGACTTAGAACAGTCAACTGTTTACGTCTATTCAATTCAGGAGTCCAGAAGTCTCGAAAACCATGTTTTAGAACCTCTCAATCCATATAAAAATGTTCCAAGCAACCAACCAAACTTTTGTATTGATTTCATTTATATTGTATGGAGATAAAAACACATTTGCTGGGGTTGTGGTTCACTGTGCTAGTTTGTACAAGATGTTGTTTAAAAAAAGGTTTAAAAATAATAAAAACACGAGTAAAGTAGACATTTGCCAAATTAAAAAAAATAGCACAAATATTGTTAAAGTGCTTTGCACCATCATCGCAGAACGTGTTGAGACAAAATGTAAGTGTTAAAAGGAGTAATTGACTTCTTAATTTTTTTAGTCTGCTGACAATACATTCATAAAAATTGTTAATATAACATACTTAGACAGGTTTTATTTTTGTGTCTTTAAAGGAGAAAAATCCAAACTATTAAAAATTGATGGTCAAATATGCAGCTAGTAGCTGCTACATCTCTTTGAATATCGAGCCCTCATGGTATGTCTTTTATTGTTCCAATAAACCTAAGCTTATGTGACCTCCAGTGCATATTAGACCATTCACTGTATAAATACAACATGTTGACAAAATGTGTTTCTAATAAACTAGAAAATATACATGATTTTTTAATATATTTTCTTTGGAGCAGCTATCTTACAGTATACCCAGCATTACAGTACTTTATGTAGCAGTTGCACATCACAGGGCTATATGCTGTTAGTTTCACGATGAAAGCTTTTTGTCCATTTTCTTGGACTGTGAAATGATTGGCCTTTGCTGACATGGTGACAGGTAAACATTTATTAATCCTGATTAATGGGATTTGAAAACTGAAGTGACATTTGGTGGAAAGTGATGAAAAGACACACAGAGGAACATGGAGAGTTTGGTGATGCTGATTTTAACCTGTCACCACAGGGTTTCTCTTTGTCTCTGCTGCAGTGTTGCAGCACATCCTGAACAATTCCTACACAAACAGAACACGCTTCTGGAACAACTAAACTTGTTTTGTTTTTTTTTTGTTTGTTTGTTTTTTTGCTGATTTCACTTTTTCTCCCAGCCGTGGAGGAATTCAGAGGACCAGCTTGCTGCAGTCGACACAAGGGGGAGTGAATCCACTGCTGATGCGGTGTCTTCTCCCAGCCACTCTGGCCTCACATTCTTTCATTTAGTTACTCGAGGACGTCGGCTAATCATAAGTAGTTAGCTGTGGTACTGTGAAGGACAATGATGAAATTGCTGTGACCGTGGCTCTCCTGCTTGTTCTGTTTTTATTAGTCCATTGCAGCATTATTATTCCCCTCAGCGTCCTGTTCTTACAGTGCGGTCTGGCTGGAAGGGCTTCTCCTAACTTATTTTGGTGAACATAGCTGCAATAATAATCAAGAAGCCCAAACACTGAAGCATGATCTTTTTGCAGGAAGGATGAACAAATTATTCATACTTGTGAGGAAGCGAGTCAGGGGGTGGGATTGTGGCGTGAATCTGGGGGAACCTTTATCTCCCTAACCCCAGCATGTGCAGTTAGGGCCGTATGCAATCCCAGTTTTCTTCCCTGCCTCCAGACTGTAATCCACCATGAATTAATCATGGTCTTGAGAGTTAACCAAGCTTGGGGAGGTGGAGTGGAAGGTGGGGGTGGAGGGTGTGTGGAAGGATATGGGTCTCTGTTGAGCCCCTGGGCTTAGCCCCCCCCTGTGGTAACACCACGCACCGGCGACTGACCGCCCCCAGGGCCACGGCTCTTTAAATTCAAATCTCCTATCGATCGCTCATCAGCTGTTGGTGCAAACTGACCTTGTAGGCTAACACTGGAAAAATAAAACAAGCCTTAACAGCAGTGAATGGGTTTTAAATGACATTTTAAATCTCTGAGTCAGGACGTTTGAATAGCCCACACACCCACTGGGAGCAAAAATAAGTGCGCTGTATGTGCATGTGTGTGATGAGAGAGTGGGTGTGTGGGGGGGATAAATGCCTAGAGGAAAGGGTGTGGGGGGTGCTGTACAAAACGGTTTACTTTAGGGTACAACAGGGGCCAAAATATTGAGCCAATAGGAAGATCTGGCCCAGCAGGCGAACACTGAGATTCTTGCCTTCAAACTGAGAAGGGTTTTTTTAGAGTCCCTCTCCATATGAGGAGCGTTTGGCTGCTAGTTTTAAATGCAGAGCGGCTCAGCTGGAAGTGTACCCTCTCCTCAGAGTGAACGTAGCGTCAGCACACAAACACATGGCACCGGGCCTCGGTTCTCCTCAAACAAACCACACATGTTGGGGGAAGCCAGTTTCTTGGCCAGGAATGAGAAAACACTTTTAATCAATGGAGCGGGTTGGTTCATCGCTGAGCCACATTTCCCTGGCTCAATACTCAGAGAGTGGCTGATACACAGTCATGGAGCAGCCTGATAAGCTGACCTCTGCTGACGAGCTTTGTTTCACCACCTCACTGGTCTTTACGCTTCTTCCCCTTCTCAAAGATAGAAGGATATGTTTGAATCACAGAATCAGTTCTTTTACTGTTTAAGTAATGTTGGGTAGCACTGTCCACAAATAATGCCTGATTTACATAAAGAGGGACAGTTCAGGAGGGCTGGGCCCTTACCTAGCCATCAACAGTCAAGACTTTTCAAGAATCCAATGCTGCACAGGAACTGATGAAATTTATCAATTGTTTTTCAATGAACAGAATTCTCAGGATCATCTGCTTAACAATGACTAAAAAGACAAAGAGCGCCACCTACAGAACGTCAGGCCCAGTAACACAGCAGTTTGTCAAATAGTCAGCGAACACAAATTTGTGAATAATGTATTTTGAAAGGAAGGTATTTTGCATCAGAAGCAGAATTTTGTCCAGAGAAAATGGGATGGTGTCATCATGGCAACCAAGAAAGCAAAGTTTAATGTTGAATTTTAACCCAAACCAGGATCTTGTTCCAAACCTAATTCTTTTTACAGCCTGAACCTAACCAAGTGCCTAAAGTTAAACAAGCAACATATTTTTCATTAATAACATATTAAAATGATAGAAAGGACATGTGAAAATCTGACGTGTATGACTTGAAATAGGATCTCTGGCATAATTGGTGAAATGATACACTCCATCACCAACCGCTCCAACCTCTAAACACAGACTTTTCCTTTTAAAGGTGGAAAACATTCATTGTTTGTACATTTACATGAATCAGTACATATGAGAGCGGGCTGATGAAAAGTTCAGGGACATGAAAGGAAGTCTGGGAAAATCATGTCCAGGAACACATTCACGACCTGCTGTGAGACAGCACTATGAACACTGGTTGGCTTCTAGTTCTACTGCCCTCAGATGGCTGGCCGACCAGAAAAGAAAAGAAATAAGTAAAATATCATATAGATTTATGGCTTTGAATGATTCTATATTCCTCAGTGCCGTGTTGAAAAAAGAATTTCTAAGTATTTTGCCGGGGGTAGAAATTCTGATAAGGAGCTCATGAGACTGGCACCATGCACCTTCTACTTCTGACCCAAAACAAACGGAGAAAGGTCTTCTCTTTTTATTCATTAAGTACCATGTGACTTTTCTTCTCTGAAATATCGCAGCCCTGCTGTGAGGTGGCTGACAGCTCGCCACGCCAGAGTACGATGAAAGAATCCAAACCAGCAGAGTGAGGAGAACATTTAGAACCTTTGTCAAGGTTCTGAAGAAATGAACAAAGCTCATAACATCAGCCAGCAAAATCTCCATTTCAATATACTGCATACTGCATCACCATCATTTAAAGTTATTTAGTGATGAATTAAAATTATCACCTCACATTTATTTAAACACAAATTGCAGTGAACAGCAGCAATGTACTGTAATAATTAAACATGAAAGAAATCAAAACTCATATTGGTTTTAATGCTGGGTCAGCAAAACTGGGTCAGAGGCATGTGTGATGCCTCTGACCCTCACCAGAGCCTGGAGTTAGCTGAACCTCTGCAGCCAAAAGCAGGGATAGAAGGGTAAAACTTACAGTGGCAGGGTAAATGAAATAAGCATTTCACATAAAGGCCTTTACTTGGTAGCTAAGTATACAGCTGCAGCACAAGGACACTTCAGACTGGACAACTGACAGAAAGTCAAACTACTGGAGTTTGTGGTTGTCTTTGAGAATTAAACAGTTCCCTGTACTTACAATTAAAAGTCTCTTGAACTTTGTCATTGTAGTAACAGAGTAATGTTACCAGGTCTTATAGAGCTGTGATAACTGACCAACACTTGAACAAATCACAAAGACACTTTCTGTTGTGGCTGTTCCAAGGCGTGACGCCACCCAGTGGTTTGGACCAGAGCCAGCAGAAACCCAAAGCTGCACAAAGTACTTGTTTTCCATAGCACGCCACATTACAGCACATTAATAAAACACGGCAAAAGACTTCCACCAAAGTGAACACTAAAATACTTTATTTCCATTTAAAAAAACATCCAAGTGCAGGTGAGCCAGCTGACTTCCACACTGGAGCTAAATCCTAAAGAATGATGACACTCTCACACACTTACAAAGAAAAGGTTCACAGTGTAATATTCAGAAGCTTTGCAATTTTTTGTTTGCCCTTAACTGAGATATATATATATATATCTCAGTTAAGGGCAAACAAAATATATATATATATATATATATATATATATATATAACTTTTTTTACCTAGTAGTTTGCCTAAGAGAAAATGTCAGTAAATGTGACTTTAATTTCCTTTTCAGCATCAGAAGTAAAGTGAATGTTTTACTTATAATTGGTAACCCATTGTAGTACAATTTACATAAGGAAATTGCCCATGTAACAAACAATGTGTTCACCCAGGGTAGAAAGTATACTCGTTTAGCAAAGTGGAAAGTACTAATTTCCCCCTGGAGGATGTCCTGATGGTATGTGAGGTCTGTAGGTTGGCCTGATTAGCACAGAGCATGGAGTGTGTCTACACCATCTGACCCACTGAGTGATATTCATTTGTCATTCACATATTGGAGACCAACTGCTGTGTTTTTTGCTCAGGGCAAGGGTTTTCTCAATGAGCTGTTTGTGTATGATTGCACTGGCAATTTCTCATCATGATATTACATGGAATACACACTTCAGTGCAAAATCTGTTTAGAATTTCTGGTTGTTGAGCTTATGCATTTCCTTTCATTAAGAGTATATTTTAGAAAGCATATTTTATATAAAAGACTCATGAACAATGGTATCAACATGGTTTCAAACAAAAGGAAGACTATGTTATTCAGGCTGTGCTGAGATGAGTTTGTGTTTGTGATTTTTCAGAAAAATCATAAATCTGAGAGAAAAATATCCACACCATTCTCATCCCACACAGACACTTGTCAGGATTCATTGGTGCTACATTTTTACAGACTGAGTACGCTTTTGGTGTCTGTTTTCACTGTACAGATGTCTAAAAATGGTACTTTTAAACAAGATAACAATTCAGCCCTTAGGATGGATTTATATAGCACAGTGCCACCCACAGACGTTTTTGCCACAGGTATGTAACAGCTCTAACACTGACCATCATCCATCAACCCATCAATCCATCAGTCTTCTGCTGGTCATCAGGGTCTGGTTTGTGGGGGGAGCTGAGGTGCTCAGACTTCACCTCCTTCTTTCCAGCCACCTCCTGTAGATCTTCTGGTGGAACACCAAGTGTTCCCAGGCCAGCTGAGAAATAGAATCTCTCCTGCATGTCCTGGTTCTGACCTGGGTTCTCCTCCCAGCTGGACCAAAGCACCTCACCTAGGAAGTGTCCATGAGGCATTCTGGTCAAACACTTCAGTCACCTTAGCTGGATCATTTTGATGTAAAGGAGCAGCGGCTAAACTCTGAGCAACCCCCACAGGACACCCTGAGGGACACAGTCAAATGTCTTCTTCAAGTCCACAAAACACACGAGCGCTGATAAGACAAAGTCCATGCACCCTCAAATATCCTCAAGAAAATAAAGAGCTGGTTCATTATTTCATGACCAGGACAAAAACTTCATTGTTCCTCCTGAATCTGAGTGCACTGCCTTGAACTCAGGAGACTCCTCTCCAACACCCCGGCAAAAACCTCCCCAGGGAGTTTGAGAAGTCCAATCACCCCGAAGCTGAAAAACACTCAGGTCTCTCTGTGGACTCACTGTTCCCAGCCTCCCTCAGGACAATCTCCCAGAGCAGGACCTCTGCCAGACACTCCCAGAATGCAATCACTATAGTTCTGAGAAGGCCAAGCCTGTCAGTGTCCTCCCAGCCACAGTTAACAGCTTAGCTCCTCTCCAGGACATATATCCACAGGTCAGGTGATGCATTTACAAAATCAATCATCACAGCAGCCTTGCGTGTCCTGGTGCCGGGTGCACTTCTGAACACCCTTATGTTTGAACTTAGTGTTCATTATGGACACTTTGTGGTTAGAACAGAAGTCCTGTAACAGAACACCACTCAGGTTCAGATGGAGCAGGATGTCCATCCCTGACATGCTCTCCAGGTTTCACTGTCAATCACTTGAGCATTGAAATCTCCCAGCTGAGGCAGCGTCCAGTACCCATCCCAACGTTATGACACAAACTAGGATGTTGTGCAAATCTCGTCCTTTTAATAAACGCCTGCAGTTGGACCAACATTATTGTTGGGCATAAAACTCTCTGCTGCTGATTTTCTTTTATATTTTTACTAAGTGAAGGGCCACAAGTCAATCAGAGGCCCAGAACTGTGATCAGTGTTTTGAACTACTGAAACGCGTCATTGTTTGTCGCTTTGCCCTAATGTGGGAAGAGTATTGTGTATTTTATTGTTCTTTGGGTTGTCTTGGTCAATGTGAACTCACTGGTGAGTAATATTCCTCTCTGTTGCACTTCATCATTACTGCGTCATGAAGTCACATTTGCAATGCACAGCAGCAAGCTTTGGAGCTGTGTGGAATTTGAAATTCATCTCCTGAGCACCGTCAAAATGTAGTTTGAGGAGTTCATTCTCACAGGAGGCAGAGAACCCACCATGGCCATAACCCCCAGTGATGCATTTTAAAGATCTTTTCCTGTACCTAACTTATCTCTCACTGCTCCAACAAGTAGTTTTGAACAACTGGTGAAAACAAAACTAAACAGTTTGTGAAAGCAAAAATGAGTTCCAGTGATGGATGTGTCTGTACCGCTACACCCCACCTTCTGTCTTACCTTTGTTGGTCTTTCAGTGCAAATACATAGAGAGTAGAAGCAAACCGTTAAGTTAAGACTAACTAAGTTAAGACTTGTTGGGTCGTATTATATAATGTTTTCTATGTACTTGTATGTACTCTGGAGAAGGGCTGTTTGGCTTTGGGCTTTGAAACGTGTAGCATCGTCATATAGACCTGTTGCTTTAAAAACCTTCTGCTGCACTGGCATGCATACCAAAGTGCCTGTGTTGAGAAGTCACAGGGATAGAATTATAAAATTAAAACTATTTAACAAGAAAAAATTATCTCTCAGACAGGCAATACATATCCACACTTTATGAAGATTTGCCTACACAGTTGGAAGAATTAGTTCTTAAATTTCTCAACATATATATTAGAACAAGAAAACCCCAAAGCCAAAACACCAAAGCTGTAATACTCTCATTTTTAGAATTGTTCACTGTGTATAGTCCCTCGTAGGCAAATTGATTTTTGTTATTTTCTGCCAGCTTAGCATTTTCTGCTGTGGTATTATCTGGTTGTGTTTGAGCAAGTGGCTAAATGCACCAGTGTTGAAAGCCCTTATCACCCAAACACACTGTAACTTAAGCTCCAGGTGTTTGCTGCCATGTTACTGTACCCAATACACATGGCCATGTTGCTAATTAAAGCAATCCCACGCTTATCCTAAGGGGGGAATACCTGGATTAGAGGGATATTTGCAACTCAAACCTGAGACATGCCTAATCAATTTAAAGCCATTAGACAATTAATTCACTTTGGTGGAGGGTGGATATTGCACATACACTAATCTGGCCCCTAAGTTGTCACTGTGTGTGCTGATGAGTATTGAGTTCACTGTGTACATATAGACTGGTGAGAATGGGTGAGTGACACAGGAAAGGAATAAACATGTTTCTCATTACCTCAGAGTTATAAAAGAGACACCTTGATTTACAGTGAAAACCATTAAACCTCAGCTGTGCTTGAACTTGATCTACAGATTAAATACACATTTTAGGCTTTTTTAAGAAGAACCCAGCCACAAGGGGCCTAGAAGCCTAGTGCTGAGCCCAAGCCTGGGTAAATGGGGAGAGATGCATCAGGAAGGGCATCTGGCGTAAAATCTTTGCCAAATCAAATATGCGGATTCATAACATGACTTCTATACCGGATCAGTCACGGCTCGGGTTAATAACGACCGCCTCCAGTGCCATGAGCCAACAGGGTGCCAGTGGAAACTATGCTACTGTTGGCTGAAGACCAAGGAGTGTATGCGTGTGTGTGTGTGTGTGTGTGTGTGTGTGTGTGTGTGCGTGAGTGTGGGTGTGTGTGTGTGTGTGTGTGTGTTGGGGGGGGGGGGGGGGGGGGTTTTTGGGGGGGTGGGGGGGGGGGCCAACA
>VUQH01033507.1:0-20891 GCA_015106775.1 Etroplus canarensis | reverse complement strand
AGGCAGAGCCTTCAGCTATCAGGCCCCTCTCCTGTGGAACCAGCTCCCAGTTTGTATTCGGAAGGCAGACACCCTCTCTACATTTAAGATTAGACTTAAAACTTTCCTTTTTGATAAAGCTTATAGTTAGGGCTTAGTTATGCTGTGATAGGTTTAGTCTGCTGGGGGGCTTCTTATGATGTGCCTGGCATTTCTTCTCCACCCACTTATTTTCACTCCCCATGCATTTATTTATTACTGCTGCATATCATTGAATGTTGTCTTCTCTCTTGCATAGTCTGTGTCTCTCTTTGCTCTCCTTTCTGTCTTCTCTGTCCCCTCACCCCCAACCGGTCAAGGCAGATGGCTGCCTCTCCCTGAGCCTGGTTCTGCCGGAGGTTTCTTCCTGTTAAAAGGGAGTTTTTGCTTCCCACAGTCACTGAGTACTTGCTCATAGGGGATCATCGGATTGTTGGAGTTTTCTCTTTAACACTGTAGGGTCTATACCTTACAGTGTGAAGCACCTTGAGGCGACTTTTGTTGTGAATTGGCGCAATATAAATAAAATTGAATTGAATTGAATTGAATTCTTTTGCCTGTTGGGGCCCTAGCCAAAAATGTAAAGGGGGCCCATTCAACCAGGAGAATTATGTTATAAATAATTTAAGTATAACAGTAACATGTCAAAAACATCAACTGTGAAATCTTTCACATTATAGAATTTGAATTCCTCAAGTTTAACATTTTACTGTTCTTCTTGGGCATAGCTTTTACTATTCATTTTTGCTATTTACTTTTCATTTGATATTGACAATGTGATCGTTCCAATACAGAGGATTAAACTTATTTGTAAATATAGAGTTTTCGCTATAATAAAACCACTACGCCTTCACCACATATATGGAAAGCACAATAAAATATGCACACCACAGTACACATAAAGCACAATAATTTACACCAATTATACCTTAGCAATTTAGAGTGCATTTTGTCCACATTTCTTTGCATCTAAATCTCATAACTTAGTATTTTTCACTTGACAGCTCACTGGACACAGCTTTGTACAGCTTATCTTCCAGCCAGCTGTATACCACACCAGACTCCAACTGCTTAGTGACAGTTGACACAGCCACAAGTCAAGTAACAAAAAGTTAACTAAAAGTATTGTCCAAGTTAGCTTATTATCTCTCCAGATCTCTCCACTACTGTTGTCACATAAAACCACAGTTAAAATAATACTCTATAAATGGCTGATACCACATCTATTTTGGTAACAATGCCTGAGACCAAGTTGACTGGCTATGAAACATTCATGCTGTAACTACTAGTTTCTGTGTTATGACACCCTGCCATGAACCCATCACATCAGTCATGTCTCAGCCAGCAGAACTGGACCCACTAGACTTCTCTGCTAGCTAGAGTCAGGTCTTTTCTATTGTCAATGGAAACTTAAAGTTTGTCATCTCTCAGGGGCCACCCACTGGCCTGGGGCTTCAAGCAATTGCCTGTCTTGTCTGGTGGCAAGCAGTGTCTCTGACTAAAGTCACATATTTGGGCTTGATCTGGGTATGATTTTTATCTATATGTTTAATCAATGAAATAAACAATATCTTCACTCAACTGGATAGCACTACACCATTACATATGATTGGACCTATTGTATATACACAGAAGGCTAATATTTTTCTCCACCTTGCATCCCTTTTACTAGTTTATTTATTATTAATCACCCACTTCCACATGGGCCTTCAATTCTCTGTGTAAGTAATACTTTTGTGGTGCTGGATAAGATTTGTGGTACACGTTTCATTCAAATAGAGTGAAACAAATACAAGCTTCATATTAGCATAGAGTTGACTAGTCTGTTACATATTTACAATACAGAATTGAATATAACTGTACATATATACCTATTTACAAAATATCTGGGCAATTTTTTCCCTGTATCTTCAGAACAAACAGGAACCCAGCCACAGAGGGCCCACAAGCCAGTGTACTCCTAGTGCCGGTCCCAAGCCCGGGTAAATGGTGAGGGTTGCATCAGGAAGAGCATCTGGCATAAAAACTTTGCCAAATCAAATATGCGGATTCGTAAATGATCCGCTGTGGCGACCCCTAACGGGAGCAGCCGAAAGAAGAAGAAGAAGAAGTTTTTAATGTATTTAATTCTGTTATATTGAAATGAAGAGAGACATCTCCATACCACAGCTGATATCTCCAAAACTGGGCAACTCAGCACACATGTATTTCTGAGTCTGGCCTCATTGGAGGGCAGCTGCGGGAAGCCGAGCACCAGACCATCACTACTGTATCTTTTCTGCTTGTGTTCCATCGCTTTGAGCCAACATCATCCAACTCTGTTGAAAAACGATGATAAAGCATTTTGCATCTGTCTACCAGTGATTAAAGGTCTAAAGTTACAACTGCTAGTTTTAACTTTAGACCTTTTGTTGTAACAGTCACCGTGCAACCACTAAAAGCTATATCCCTGAAAAGCCCCGATTTCTTCATGAATGCCAACCTGACCCAACCCCACTTGATGTGATGTCAGACTATATGCCATCGTCTGTTTTTTCTTGTTTAATGCATGCTGGATGATTAACGCCCTGCAATATTAGAGAAAAAGCCCCAATAATCAGATGATCCCCTATGAGCAAGCACTTGGTGACTGTGGGAAGGAAGAACTCCCTTTTCACAGGATGAGACCTCCGGCAGAACCGGGCTCAGGGCGTCATGACGAGAAGTGAGCAAGAGACCCACACACGAGCACTGAGACAATGACCAGTTTCAGGGGCGCTTATTACAAAGTTTTGGTGACAGAAAAAAGCCAAGTGAGGCGCAGGGCTGTCGGGGATGTCCACAGCAGCGGTGGAGAGCGGGCAGGCAGGTGACTGAGAAGAACGACTCCTCCACAGTAGGAAGGTGGGAGAAGCTGGAGCAGGTCTTCCAGGAAAGATTAATCCACTCGGAAGCAGCCGGCGCGTCAGGATAGGTCGCAGAGAGTTCTGAACGAACTGGATGACAGGCAGACCAGGACTTAAGTAGGCGGGAAACAGATGAGAGAAATCAGTTACAGGTGCGCCGGTCGATTGAAGAGCCACCTCAGACAGAGCCACCCCCGCTCGTAGGGATTCTCTGGCGACGGCACGCTCCCCCCGAACTCCCCGGAGACAAAACTCTGCTGAAGCCCAAAAAACGAAGAAGAAAACAAGGGTGTCCTAACACAGGGAGGGGCAGCAGTGAAGATGATTCAATAATATCCCTTAAAATGATTTTTTGAACAATTTCAGCAGCAGCACCAGCAGATGGCAATGGCAGAAGACAGGACATAGTGTCACCATGATCCCTCAATAAATTTGCCTCTTGTTTTGTGCAGATTGGATGAAGAGTTTCAGAGATGTGGCTAAAATGTAAAAAAAAAAAAAAAAAAATACAGAAAACACCACCTGATGACCAATCAGAATTTTCAAAATTGCTGCAACTCTAATCAGCTCCACATCTCACGGAGGTCTATCAATGAGCCAAAATTCAAAACCCTTTGTCAAATATTTTTTGCCTTACCCTGGTTTTATGAGGGATTTGGAGTGGTGGCGGCTGGGGCGCTGAAGATTATGATGGTTATAAAGAGAACAAGTCTTTGCTAACTGATGCTCTCCCTGCAGGCCAGCAGCCCACCGATCCCTCCATAATGGACAAGTTTGTCGGATTAACTCCCGGCGAAACTGTGAAGCAAGTGTCCGACTTGCTGGGCTGCAGTCCGACCTCTGCGAAAGTGGCCGCTTACTTTGACGAACACGACGAGCTGAGGCATCTCAGGGAGGAATTTCTTGTGCCCAAAATTGCAGACCTGCCTCCCTGTGAGTCGGAGATGTCACACCAAAGTAGCTGGAGCTACCTGTTTAATATTAGTAGTTGTTTAATTGTGTTGGTGTTTCTCTAGCTGATTTCTCAGTGGTTGATGGCAGCAAAGAGTGCATCTACCTTTCAGGAAACTCGCTGGGGCTTCAGCCCAGAAAGGTCAAGCAGTACCTGGAAGAGGAACTGGAGAAATGGGCCAAAATGTATGTTATTGATTACATTCGATGTTTACTCAAGGGATTACATAAGGTTGTTGCACTGATGTACTCTTTTACAGTGGCGTCCACGGTCATTTGTTAGGCTTACGGCCTTGGGCGTGGGCTGAAAACAACATCGAGGAACTGATGGCTAATCTTGTAGGTAAGAAACACTAACACTGGACTCTACTTAGGCTGGTCTTCTCAGAGCAGATCAAACTTTTGAGAGAAGTTGACATTTGAGCGTAACTGAACCAATCTCACAGTGCAATATATGGCTGCGTTCAGACTGCAGGCAAAGGTGGCCCAAATCCATATTTTTTGCCCATATGTGACCCATACCTGATTTTTTTTATGACAGTCTGAACGACACAAATTTGATTTTTTTTTCCAAATCGGATTCAGGCCACTTCCACAGTTGGTACGTATCCAATTTTTTCACAGCGACTTCAGTTTGAACGCTCATGCCGCATTGCATCAGACTTTTATGTGGAGTTCAACAAGCTCCTCTTGTTGTGTAATTTGTGACACATAATAATGTGAAGTTATTGGACCTGACAGATGGAAGGGACAGAAAAGAAAGAAAGAAGTGAGGAGAAGGAGAAGGAGAAGGGAAAAACATATAAAGCGGACAAAGTACAAAGTCAACAAGACAAAACAGTCAAGAACAGAAAGAAAACGAGACAATTGTAATTACTGTGTCCAATGACAACCAGTGGTCTATGTTAGTGTAAGTGGGTCAGTGTAATAGCTGGCATGTGTGTCTGTCACAGAATGTAGTTAATAAGAATAATCAGGATGAAAATGGGAGGCTGCAACCTGGCTGCTTGGGTCTGAATATCTTTGCACTGAAAGGAGTTTTTCAAATGACCTAAAACTACACTTCATGGTCAAAGGTATTGGGTCACACCTTTTGATCATCGAATTCAGATGTTTGAGTCAGTCCCGTTGCCACAGGTGTATAAAATCAAACAGCTAGCTTTGCAGTCTGCCTTTCTAATCGTGTGAAAAGAATGGGTTGTTCTAAAGAGCTCAGTGAATTCCAGTGTGGTGCTGTAATAGGGTGCTACCATTGCAACAAGTCAGTTGGTGAAATTTCTTTCCTCCTTGATGTTTCAGCATCAACTATAAGTGGCATTATTGCAGAGTGGAAGCATTCAGGAACCACAGCAACTCAGCCACCAAGTGGCAGAGTACGTAAAATTGCAGAGTGGGGTTGCTGAGTGCTGAGGTGCATAGTGTTTAAATGTGGCCAACACTCTTGCTGACTCAATAACTGCAGAGTTCCGAATCCCCTCTGGTATTAACATCAGCACAAAAGCTTTGCTGGGAGCATCACTGTTAGAACGTGACTCGTGTTGGTTTTATTTTTTTGTTTTTAACAGGAGCTAAAACTGAGGAAGTGGCACTGATGAACGGCCTGACAGTTAATTTACACCTTCTACTGGTATGACACAGTCATTTTCTGCTTTGGTGTGTTTAGTATGGAGAACACATTGACTTCTTAAATGATGAGATAAGCAAATATAATGCTTTGAGTTACCAAAAAATAAGAATTGAGCAGAACTAGTTTTAATGATTTCAATGCTAAGTCATTTTGTGTCATTATTCTGCAGCTTTCCTTCTACAAACCCACCAAGACTCGACACAAAATCCTTCTAGAGAACAAAGCCTTTCCGTCAGATCATGTGAGTACATCTACTCGTTCTGTGGTAAAGGTCCAACATGATGGCAGTTTTCTCTGAAATCCTCGCTTTGCTGCTGGAAATTCTTTTTGTTCATGTATCTGAACTGACCTGCAAGTCCATTTTAATACCTGGTCATTGAAAAGAAAATTGAACTTCACTTGAGCTTTAGAGCTTTGTGATCTACCAGCTGGTTAGCTGGGGCTTAAGTTTTTGTGGTTCACCAAAGCAAGTAATTTCCCCCTTGGGGATTAATAAAGAATTTTGATTGTGATTCTGATTAATACTCAAAGAGAAAAGTAACTTGAAAACTGAGTTTCATTTAAGGAGGAAGGCTTTTATGATCCACAGTCAGTCGGATAAGCTCCAGCAGCCCCTGGGTTAGAAAAGTGGTTAAGATGATGGATGAAAGGTTTCTACAGGGTTTAGCACTGAATGTAGTGTACACAGAGAAGAGATAACTGCCTGAACAAAGACTGAAATGGTCAAAAGAAAATGTTTCATATCTGTATTTGCAGCCTGCCTTTGCAAACCTTTGTGAAAGGATCTACCCTTCCAAAGCGCTCACTGAATTCCAGCGTGGTGCTGTAAAAGTGTAATAATGCAACAAGTCCAACTGGGAAGTTTCTTCTCGCTTAGAAATTTCACCATCAACTGTTAGTGGTGTTATTGCAAAGTGGAAGCAAATAGTAACCAAGTGGCAGACCATGTACATTTACAGAGCAGGGTTGCCAAGTACTGAGGCACATAGTGTGTAAAAGTGGCCAACTCTCTGCTGATTCAATAACTTCAGAGTTCCAAACCTCCTCTGGCATTAACACCATCACAAAACCAGGAGAACTTTGGCTATCTGGCTGCACTGTGCCAACTCCAAAGTTTGGGTTTGTATTTTCTAGGGTTAGTCTGGGCCCCTTAGTTCCGATGAAGGCAAATCTCAATGCTTTAGCTCACCGAGACATTTTGGATAACTATGCTTCCAACTTTTCTTTTCCAGCATGACTGTGCCCGTGTACAAAGCAAGCGCCATAAAGTCATGGTTGAATGAGTTTGGTGTGTAAGAATTTGACTGGCCCGCTCAAAGCCCTGACATCAACCCCATCCAACACCTTTGGGATGAACTACAGCAGACATTTTAAGCCAGGCCCTCTGATCCACCTTTAGCATTTGCTTCAAGTGCTCATTTTATCATAAAGGTTGCTGACACTGGCTTAGATGCTTTAAATGTTGTGACCAGGAAAAATTGAGATGTCGCTAAAAAGCAGCTAATCATGGCACAATATATTGTGTCTATACATCTATATACACCTTAGAGAACATACCAAGCAGTATTAAACTAAAATGAGATGCTGTGAAAACTTTGAGATTTTAAGGCGCTGGTTAAACATCTTTTACATTTAAATGGGTATAAATGAAATGGGTTACACTGAATCTTTTCCAGTGCTTAGTTCACATCTGTCTTTAAAGTGTCCTTGAATCTCTGTCTTCTGTCCTCAGTATGCTGTGGAGTCTCAGATCCGCCTGCGAGGATTCAACCCTAAGGACAGCATGCGTCTGCTGTCACCCAAACCGGTAACATGTGACTCACTTACCCAGAACGAAACCCTCAACAAGGAATGAATCATTGTTTTCCTCATATAATCTGCGTCAGTTCCACCTAAGAGCTATTTCAACAGCATGTGTTGGCACAACAATGTCAACAAAGCCTTGTAACTTGCCGGTGAAACGACAGGCAGTCATTGGGACTTTTGAAACACCGCCCTCTGGAGTTTACCGAAAGATAACTCTTGAGTTTTGTGACTGGATTTCAGTGTCTGGCAGGAATGAATGCAAATACTGAAATTTACATCAGTGTTGATTCTACTTCCGGTGTTCTCAGGGAGAGCAGACTCTGAACACCGAAGACATCCTGGAGGTGATCGAGAAGGAAGGCGACTCCATCGCTGTGGTGCTGTTCAGCGGGGTGCAGTATTATACCGGCCAGCTGTTCGACATGGCCCGAATCGCCGAGGCCGGCCATAAGAAGGTAACTAGAGGACTCTCGAACACAAAATCCGAAATCTCAAACAACAGAATCTAATGATGCTCCCATGGTGCCTTGCAATCCCTGGGACCTTCCCCATTTTCGTGTATTGCTCAAAAGACAGTAAACAATCAAATACATGAAGATTTATGATTCAGCGTCTAACTGTATTAGTCCCAAAAAGAAGCGTATTGATAAATATACACACACTCAGTACATTAAACTGTGTTCTCTGTTTGCCCGCTAGGGTTGTTACGTCGGCTTCGACTGCGCCCATGCAGCGGGAAACGCCGAGCTGAAGCTGCATGAGTGGGGTGTGGACTTTGCCTGCTGGTGCTCCTACAAGGTCAACTGACAGGAAACTGAGCAAAATTGAATAAGAGAACTTCCTGTTTCATAGGGGCGCTTGAGAGATAGTCTGAAGTGGATGGGGCCATATGGAACTGTTGCCCAAAAATGTTACTCTTTCTAGCGTTTTTCATTATGCTTTCATTAAAATGGGCTCTGACAGTGCATAAAGTTCCAATTTTAGATGGTTACAGGGTTTCAGTTGCGGTAAAAACAACTTTCTGTAAATATTAGTGACCCTTTATGTTCTTTGAGAACTTTGAGCAGCAGCATCCTCTGATCAAGCTTGGAAACAAGTGCACTGATGTTCAAAATCAGCTTCTCTTTTAAAAAAAACAAACGGACAGTTAGCGCTGTTTCATTTCAGCGTGGGTATGTAATTTATACTACAGTTTGGTCCAAAAGTTTTTGGACAGTTACACAGTTTTTAGAAGCTCCGAAGTAATAGGACAATGTTTGTTTTTAATATTAGGATAAAAATCATTTGCAGTCAATGATTGCCTAAAGTCTAGAACCCATGGAAATCATCAAATGCTGTGTTTTCTCCCTTGAGATGCTCTGCCAGCCCTTTACTGGAGCCACCGTCAGTTGCTGCTTGTTAGTGGGCCTCTGCCTTCAGTTTTGTCTTCAGCAACTGAAACGCTGCCCTGTGGGTTGATATCAGGTGACTGACTTGGCCACTGAAGGATACATTTATTTGCCTTGAGAAACTCTTGGGTTTCTTTTACGCTATGCTTTGGATCTTTATCCATTTGCACTGTGAAGCACCATCTAAGCAGTTATAGCTAAAGCTGAGCAGAGTCTAATCCTGAACACTTCAGAATTCATCCTGCTGCTTCTATCACATCAACACACACAAGTGACACAGTTCCACTGGTAGCCATACATGCCCATGTTATAACATTGCCTCCAGCATGTTTGACAGTTGATGTGGTATGCTTCAGCTCATGTGCTGTTCCTTTCCTTCCTTATATTTTTCTCTTCCCATCTTCATGGTGCATCATCTTGGTTTTATCTGTCCAAAGAATTTTTCCCCAGAACTGCTCAGGCTCTTTTAATTGTTTTCTGACAAAATCCAATCTGGCCTTCCTGTTTTTGAAAGAAAGTGTCTCTTGACTGTAGACTTTGACAATCATATGTCTACCTCTTTGAGAGTGTTCTTGACTGAGGAAAGAATTCTGCGATCATTCACTTTAGTTGTCTTCCGTGGTCTTCCAGGCCTTTTGGTGTTTCTGGGCTGGTCAGTGCATTCTTTCTTTTCAAGAATGTTCCAGATTGATAGGTTTACATTAGTTTTTAGCCTAATAATGGCCTCCTTGACTTGCATCAACATCTCTTTGGACCTCATATTGCAAGTTTTAGTGAACAGCTACTAAATGCAAGTTCAACACTTGGCCTCAAGATCTAAGGACTACAAGACTTGACTGCCTTGGGAAAACCTTGGGGTACCTCGGAAGAGCTGGAGGAGGTGGCTGGAGGGAATGGAGGTCTGGGTTTCTCTGTTTAGACTGCTGCTCCTGCAACCCAGGTCCGGATAAGAAAATGGATGGATGGATGAGACACAGACAAGAGTTCAATGTTGGGTGTGCAGTGTCTGCCGAATAACCGCACTATTTTTGTTAATATAGACATAAACCTCCACTGAGCGATTTAGCAGTCACTGTGGCGTCTCTGTCAAAATAAAATTTCCAGCTTAGAATCCGAGTCTTGTCAGGAACTTGACATTTGCCAGAAGCTCATCAGCTTTGTTTTGGAGTGACTAAACATTGGCAAGGATAACTGTGGGAAGAGGTATCCACCGGTGGCCCTGCCTCTAAATCCTCCACCACATCTCCCCCCTTTTCCTCACATCTGTCAGCTTGGATGCCTAGCTCAGATTCCCCACAGAAGGATCCAGCCAGATGATCTCTGCTGGAAGCAAGGTTATTAAAGTTAACTAAAACTAAACTAAAAACTAAAATAATTTTAGTTAACTGAAATAAAAATAAAAACGAGACTTTTGGGAAAATCAAACCTAACTGAAATGACATTGTGGGCTTAGGAAACTAAACTAAAATAAAAAATATATAGGAAATGTGCTTAGTTCTAGTCTTTGTCAGTTGGGTTAAATTTGGTCAGTCAGTCTGTCTATTGCATCCGTTTATTGAGACTCAGGGTGTCTACATGATTGTGACTCATCTGCCTTCACAAAGTGTTATGTTTGTATTGTAATTTCTGATAGAAACATCTTAAATCTTCTCCTAAAAATACCATCCATATTATGATAATTAAGCAAACTAAAACTAAGACTGGCACTAATAAAAATTAAACTGAAACGAGCAAAACCACTCTGGAAACTAACTGAAACTGAACTGAATTCAAAACAAAAACTCAAGATGAAATAAAAATAAAAACTTAAGAGCTGTTGTTGGAAGGGTCCATGGTACCCATACCAGAGTTGTGCAAAAGAAGGAGTAACTTGCAGCTGGAATTCAGTCCACTCATGAAGTGGCTTAAACTATAAAAAGCACAAAGAAGCTCCTCAAACTGAAGTGAATCATTGATGCTTCTGCCACCTGCAGATCTCGTAAAAAATAAATCATTAGAGGTGATAAAAACAAGGTTAAAAATACAGTACACCAGACTACTGCTGCTGCCTGTCGCCATTACCAGCACCACTCCCGCTCCCATCATTATTAGACCAAACAGTAACTGGGAGCTGCTATGTGACGACTGTGTGACTTTTTCTGTTTGCAGTATCTAAACTCAGGTGCTGGTGGGATCGCCGGGGCATTTATCCACGAAAAACATAAAGATTCCATCAAGCCAACGTAAGCAACACTCCTGACAGGCAATCAGACTTCATCATGTGGATGGCAGACGCATTTTAAAGGCGACATGAATAACCAGCATTTTTATACTCGAGCCTCTTTTTCTGCTAACACTAGTATTCATTTTTCAAGAGAATTGTTCACTTGAAAGACTTACCAGGTGTCCCCTGTTGACTTATATGATATATTAATATGATTTTAACATGATACTTGATAAACTGTCTGTAACTGTGTCTTTCAGGCTCATGGGATGGTGGGGACACAACCTGAAGACTCGGTTCCAGATGACAAACGGTAAACTGGAGTCCTCACTGTCGTCCTCGTGGCTCAGCTCCAGTCTGAAATCTGATGTGGTTTTAGAGTTGCTGTTTGCTTCCATCTTGTGGTGTTATTTTGACATAACATGTGGAGTTGTGGCTGTGCTGAGACCAGATCCAGTTTAAAATGTTCACCTCTCAGCCCCTAAATTAACGCATACTAAATGATCTCTGTGCTTTAATGGCTTTTAGAGTTTTTCCTTCTGTTTGCAGAGATGGAGCTGCAGCCTGGAGTGAGTGGCTTTAGACTGTCCAACCAGCCCTTCCTGCTGGTCTGCCCCCTGCAGGCCAGTCTTGAGGTACTGCTGTCCTGCAGTATTTTACTGTTTGGCACTGCATTTCATCTAACCTTTGGTCGTTTAATATGTTTATTAATCAGCGGCATAGTTTTGCACAAAAATTATTTAAATTAAACATAAAAAAAGAAACTTTTCCCAACCCTCGAGCAAATACTTGATATTTGTCTAAACTCTATTTATATTTTGCCAGGTGTTTAAAATGACCAGCATTCAGGCTCTGCGCAAGAAGTCCATCCTGCTGACGGGCTACCTGGAGTTTCTGATTAAGTGCAAATACACTAAGGACCCGGCTCAGCCTGACAAACCCTACGTCCACATCATCACGCCCTCGGACCCTCAGCAGAGAGGCTGCCAGCTCTCGCTCTCCTTCTCTGTTCCCATCAAAGCAGTCTTCCAGGAGCTGGAGAAGAGGGGCGTCGCCGTGAGTAGCTGAAATTCTATTTTATTGTGTCTGAGGAAGTCTGAACACAAATGTGTCTTGTGGAATTTGGAACCAGTAGCAGCATGATGTTGTTGTGTGATTTATTTTTTGTTCTAGCAATACACACACAATGGTTGACTTGTATCTCTTTTTTTAATTTTGATTTTACAATAACCTTACAATACACATTTTCCTGACTACCTAAACCTTAAATTCTCCACTTTATAAAATTAAAAATAGAGAGCAAAACTGAACAGTTTGCTTTAAGATAGATCTTGTATTTTTGACCTGTTAGACTCAACCTGGAAGCACTTTGACCTACGGGCTGAAAATATAGAGGTCAAATCAACATACAATATATGGGCAAAAGTATTGTAAGTGGTATTATTGCAAAGTGAAAGCGTTTAGGAACCACAGCAAATCAGACACCAAGTGGCAGAATACATAAAGTCACAGAGTGGGGTTGCTGAGTGCTGAGGTGTATAGTGCTTAAATGTGGCCAGTACTCTTGCTGACTCAATAACCTCTTATTCATTGAATTCAGGTGTTTCATTTGGTCCCACTGCCACAGTAGTGTATAATCAAGCACCTAGCCATCAACTATTATTGCAAAGTGGAAAGACTTGGGAACCACAGCAATTCAGCAACCAAGTGGCAGACAATGTAACTTTATAGAGTGGGGTGGGCGAGTGTTGAGGCGCATAGTGCGTAAAAGTCACCAAAGCTGCAGTGAGTTCCAAACCTCCTCTGGTACTAATGTCAGCACAAAAACTTTGTCGGGAGCTTAATGGCATACGTTTCCATGGTCGAGCATCTGCATGCAAGCCTTACATCACAGAGTGCAAAGCCAAGCATCAGATGGCGTAAAGCACACCACCACTGGAGCCTGGAGCAGTAGAAATCTGCTCTGTGGAGTGAAGAATCACACATCTCAATCTGTCAGTCTGGTGGATGAGTGTTGGTTTTGTGAAACCAGGTGATCGTTCTGAACTCTTTTTTTTTTTTCTTTATCATTTTGTGTTTTTCAGTGTGATATGAGGGAGCCCAGTGTGCTGCGAGTTGCTCCAGTCCCGCTGTACAACTCCTTCGGCGACGTCCATTGCTTTGTCAAAACACTGGGAGAAGCTCTCGCTGCCAGCCGAGGAGAGAAGTGAAAACTCCGAAAGGACCACCTGACTAAACCCTCTGACTGCTGTAAAGTCCTGCAGGTATAGGGGAGCATCACATAACTGATTCAGATATTTTTTAATTTGTGATTTTTTATGACAGTTGTAAAGTTTTCTGCAACTTTAGAGACAGTGGATGCCTTTAAACACCTCAGGTCCTCAGCCTTCTATCATTTTGAACAACTTAAGCCTCATTATCTTCACTGTTAGTGAAGTCAGTGATGGTGTCTTTAAAAATAAAATGTATGTGTTGCAGAAATATTTGTCATGAATTCGCAGAAATTAACAGAGTTTGCGCTGTCAGTTTAAAATAAAGCTGAAAGCCTTCAGAGACAGAGGAAAACCCTGATGTCTCTTTTGTCTTGGCATTTTTTTTTATCATGACAGTTGATCTATACTTTAAAATCTAGACAGGATGTGAATCTTTACCAAAGTTGGTCCTGTAACATAAAAGTACACCACATTTATATAAAAGTCGTAGTTACTATTTATATTTGGAAGGCTTTGCACACAACAGAGTAATACCATGATCAAATTTAGCCCACTTCACACAGATACTGCATATAATCTTAATGGTCTTCAACAATAACTGTAAAATCAGAAGATAATGTGTGACATATAAATTGGGTTTTGGTCATATGTGTAGTATACGCTGTATGGACAAAAGTATTGGACTTTTGACATCCAATTCTAAATCCATAGGAATTAACATGGAGTTGGTCCCCCTATGCAGTTACAACAGCTTTCACCCTTCTAGGTAGGCTTTCTGTAGAATTTTGATGTGTGTCTGTGGAAAATTTTTACCCATATGTCTGGAAGAACATGTTTGAGGTCAGACACTGATGTTAGACAAGAGTTCTAAGCTCCCAATCTTCATTCTCCCAAAGTGGCTGAATGGGGTTGAGGTCAGGGTTTTGTGTGGGCCAGTCAAGTTCTTCCACACTAAAACTTGTATACCCATGCCTTTGTAGAGCTTGCGTTGTGCACAAAGGTACAGTCATGTTGGAACAGAACAGGACCTTCTCCAAACTGTTCTCACAAAACTGGAAGCATAGAATTGTCTAAAATCTCTTGGTAAGTTAAAGCATTAAGGTTTCTCTTTACTGAAACTAAGGGGGCCAGGCCAAGCCCAGAAAAACAATCCTATATCATTATCCCTCCTCCACCAAACTTTGTAGTTGTCACAATGCAGTCAGGCAGGTAATGTTCATAGTCCACTGGCAGCGTGCTTTACACCACTCCATCTGACATTTGACATTGTGCCTAGTGATGTACGGCTTGCTATTAGCTGCTCGGCCATGGAATCCCATGTCTTGAAGCTCCCGGCACACAGTTTCTGTGCTGATGTTAATGCCAGAGGAGGCTTAGATCTCACTGCAGCTTTGGTGACTTTTACACACTATGCGCCTCAGCACTTGGCCACCCCGCCCCATAACGTTACATGGTTTGCCACTTTGAATTGCTGTGGTTCCCAAGTCTTTCCACTTTGCAATAACAGTTGATGGCTAGGTGCTTGATTTTACACTAATGTGGCAATGAGATTGAATTTATGAATAAGAAGTGTGACTCAATAATTTTTTCCATATATTTTGCATCCAAACAGGCTATTGGTGTTTATTATTAACAGCAGGGTCAAACCAATAGTAAGCAAGCATGTAATTTTCTGTGTTCTTTAATCTTTAATCGTAGACGTCTCATTAAAAAAGTGACACTTCACAAAAGTTGGATGTAATTTATATCAGGAACTAGTTGGTTTAAGACTAAGGATAAATAGAAGCAAATTACGGAACAATTTGTTGGTTATTTTTTGTAAACACACCTGTGTAAAGTGATTGATGACTGATTTGATGATTTTTCAGCTCAAGAGACAAATTAAACGTTAGTTCATAAAATACATGTTATTTTCAGCAGCTTTCTGATGGATTCACGGAAGGGCCCCACAAAGATGCCGCATTTTCACCAAACAGCAGATTCGAAATGCTACCGTAGCGTTTACCCCCCTCACCCTTGCGACCCTCTTCTCCAGTGGAGCGTTTGGCCGCGACACCCAGCGAGCTCACAGCATGAGGTTTGCAAATTATAGGATTTTTTTTTTTTTTTTATTTGGGCTGTGAGGGAGGAATCTAATGAAACCCCCTTACCTCCCCCTCTCCCCTCCTCACCCGTCTGTACATTACACACTTGAGTTAGCCGACAGTCCTCCCCTTACCAATTAACACCTACTTTATTATAACGTTGACTTCTCCCTAATGTTCTTGCATGTGTTTATGCACTATTACCTTGACGGATGCCTATTCCACGATTAGACATAATTGGCATATCAATATGCAAAACCTAAATGGATTAACCTTCTTTAAAACTAATGAGCACTTGGATGCCCAGCTGGGGAATGGACCAGAATTAGCATTTGTCATCTTTTTGGGATGATGTGAGAATAAATAATTGAAGAGTGGCTGGTATTGTCTTGTCCTGGGGCTACTTAACCTTACAGTGGCTGTACTGTAAAATAAAGCAGACGAATATGCAGATTTACTGTCTTAATGATGACTGTGGGCTCACTGGTTTCACACATAAAAATTACAAAGTGGGCTGAGGGAAGTGGACGGTTCTGATCAAAAATGAGCAAAGTAAATTGACAGACGAAACACTTTTGACAGGATATCTGTGATTAGAGGTGAAAAGGGGTTAGAAATGTATGCATTTAGGGTAAATTAAGGCAAAGCAATCACAGTACAAAGGTCATGAGTCACCCCTTATTTCTTTATATGTTGCTTGGAAAATTGGAGATACAGTACATAAGGCAAAAACAGAGTTTGTACAATTTTACCCAACTTGAAATTCAGTATTTGGTATGAGCGCCTTTATTCTTCAGCACAGCTGGAACTCTCTTAGCCAAGCATTCCCGCCATTTCTTTACTTCAGGAATACTTCTCCAGGCTTCTTGAAGGACATTCCAAAGCTCTTCTTTGGATGTTGGCTGCTTTTCATTCAGTTCTCAATCCAGGACTGGTAGTGTTTTTCTATCCAGGCGCTTTCACCGCATTTGCAGTGTGTTTGGGATCGTTGTCATGCTGAAACATGAAGTCACTGCCAATCGGATGCTTTCCAGATGGTGTTGCGTGACGCATCAAAATCTGATGGTGCTTTTCTGTGTTCATAATTCCATTTGTTTCAAAAAGATCCATAATACTACTGGCTGAAATGCAGTCCATACCATGACAGAGCCTCCACCGTGGTTTACAGAGGGCTGCAGATACGCCCTCTTGTACCTTTCTCCTGACCTCCTCGGTACATACTGATGACCATTTTAACCAAAATTTTAAATTTTCATCACTTTAAGACCGATTTTCTGTCCAGTTCTTGTGAAATCTGGCATACCTCAGCCTTTTCTCCCCGTTTCCCTTCCTTAAGAATGGCTTCTTGACTGCCAGCCTCCCACTGAGACCATTTCTGATGAACCTTGGTCAAACAGTAGATGGATCAGCTGAAGGTCCAGAAGCTTTGCCTCTCACTTTCTGTTCACAGCCTGGAGAACAAGAAAGTCCGAATATAAAGAAATGAGGGGTCGCTTGAGATTTCTGCACTCTATTTCCTGAAGGTTTTTGGGCTTCCCTAAAAAGTCTAGTTCATCTTATCAAGCATCAAGTGAGAAATTATTCTAAAATATGGTGTTTTGGTGCCATCCTAAGCTGCCCCAGAAGAATGGGTAGCTAACTTTAAAAGTATTGAGTCTTTTTGGGGGGTAAATATATCTAACTTGCAGTCAATTTAAAATGGCATTTAAGTTGAACTATTGCTGTGTTTTCTGCAGAATGAACACAAAAAGTTGAAAGTTTTATAACTTAAACAAATATTTAACTATTTTAAGAATGCAAGCCAGTACATTCAACCAATGTTAGATTAATATTTGGAGGCAAACTTTAATACAGGTCTAACTTTTCTGACCAGTCTAAAATATGTTTGCGAACCTGGCCTGAAGGTCTTTCTGGATAGTTAAAATGGAAGTGCAGATTTTTTTCCCAGACCAATAACGTAAGACATTTAGCACCTAAATGCTCCCAATAGGTCAGACTGATGATCTTGAAGTCTCTTATTAAGCTTGTTTGATATTGTAGCTTTGTGCCATGTCTTAATGGAGCTTCAGAGAAGGACTGAAAGCTTTAGGAAACACCAGCCTTGCCAGTAAGACAGCTTTTTTGAAGCTTTGAGGTGATGGATTCAATTCAATTTAAAATCCACTGTATAGATGAGAAAAGTTTTCTGTTACAATCACTGATCTATCACTGGGTTTAAACATCCAGCACTGAAAACCCCGAAAACTGATAGAAACACTCCCACTATGAAGTCCCAGTTGCTCTTTTTGTATACCATCAGCTTTAAACGTTTAATCTCATAGGTTCAGTCCTCAGAAAGCCAGTGACATTTCCCAACTGCCGACTTGAAGGAAATCTACAGATCTATAAGAATGGAACACAGCAGCGTCTTTGCTGGAAGCTCAGGCTGTAAGAAATGTTTGTTGGTCTTTTGAGGTTGTATGCCCAATCCTCATGTATATTTTTGAAGTCCAGTAGCCAAAGCAAAGACTAAAAGTACTCCGACGGTCATGTTAGCATGTGACCAAATAGGACGGGGTGTAAAACCTTGTCTTCATTATCACAAAACTGCGGGTTCAAATTCTTGCCAGTCTCCTTTTGGCTTCTCTTTCTTGAGTCCAACACTGAAGGTCGCCCAGAAAACAAAACAAAGACGAGAGCAGGTAGGTGAGGTGTTACAGAGCTGCTTTGGTGCTTAGAGGTTGCGTGTTCAGTTCCTGCCTGGATTATTTTAAAAACTGAAAAGTGCTCAGAGAAACACTCCCTACCACTAGGGATTTAGTGGCACAGTGGCAGGGTCATTGCAGTTATAAGGTGCTATAGTTTCAAATCCTGTTTCTTTCTGAGAAGTCAAAGGTTTGAATTAATGGGGTTTTTTTAACCACATTATCCTCGCATGGTGACTTGTTACCACTTTAAAGTATCCTTGCTTGGCAGCTTTTTTTACTACATTATCCATGCGTGGTGATTTTTTTAAACCACATTATCCATGCATGGTGACTTTTCAATGCATTACTGTTTTCTGTGACCACAGAACTGCAGCAGAAGACTTTTTACCACATTACCCCTGTGGATGAATCGTTTTTTGACTACTTGCCAAGTATTAATGTCATAGAAGACTACATTACCCAACAGGACTGTAGTGGATGACTTTTTACTGCATTGCTCTTGGCTGACTTAAAAAAATAATAATGCATTAATGTCATACTTATTGTTGTGTGTGTGAGATCACATTACATTTTTAAATTACATTACACAGTAGTAGTGCAGTTTGTGATATCACCATATTACCCTTACGTGTGACCACAGGACTGTAGTGGATGACGTTTACCATATTACATTCCTCATTAGTTAGCAGAGACATTTTATCAAAATGATTTTGGCACCATTTTTAAGGTGAACGTGTGAAACAGGGTGGAACAGGCTTTGAGGCAACTTTCCTCTTGTTCGAGGGTCACTGCATTTGAACATTTTTTGCACGGCTGAACATGATTTAACACTAATGGTTGAGGAACACACACTTGTGTTCTGGAGGGACAACTACTCGTCCCCCTGAGCTCTAACTCAATCAAACATTCTCAATAAAAGACTTGGAATGTATGAATGAATGAAAGTTTTAAAATAAATGACCTGACGTCTGTCACTACTGTGATGGAAACGGAATTGTTTAACTTTGGAGTATTTATGTTACATATCGCACTTTCTTGAATATTGGGTTTATAGTTTTATCTTCACATTTTCTACTTTACATATTTATATTTAACTGAGTATCTGTAAGCCACTTCCTCCCTGGGATTAATAAAGTATTCTGATTCCAATATTTTCAGCTTAACTTCTTTTAATGCTTAGCTTGGACTAACCCTACATAAGAGAGCAAGAATTAAATTAAAAGAATTAAATTAAATGTTTTTTTTTCTCCAAATTTCAGGTGGTCCAGAAGAAAGACTTTCAGCTTTAGCTGAGCAACAAAACATGTTGTCTGGCATGTACCTCATCTCACGTTTTAACGTGGCAGTTTCTGACACATTTCTTTATCTATTAATGAATGAACTGCACATATCCATCCAGTCAAAGTCATTTTAGATTGAAGCTTATTGTTATCTACTGATATCAAACATATCGACAAACAAACTGACTGACAGGAAATGGAAGTTTCCAATCAGATTTAGAAAGGGGCTCAGGACTGTACCAAGCGGGGCAGAGTGCAGATTGGTTGTGGTAATGTTTCCGAACTTGCAGAGGAGCCCTACCTAACTTGTGTAGTGGTTTACGCATTTCCCTTACGAAAAAAAGGTCCCTGGTTTGATTCCGGGTGGGGCCACATGCCCCTCTCCTCATGGAGGGTTACATCTGGTGTAAAACCTCTGCCATTTTCCCAGTGTGGCTTAATCTGTGGTGGCGACCCCTTGGGGAGAATACAAGTGAGCAGCCCGAGGTACATTTGCAAATATGGTATTGAGTGTATGACTGAAATAAAAAATACTTTCTAATGCACGTTGATTACTTAGTTACGGTCAAAAATAGACTATTTTACTGCATGAATGTCACATTTTAGGACTACTTCTGCATAGACACAACAGGAAGTTCCAGAGAGCTCTCAAAACACTTCATGGCTGCTCAGTGCACATGTTCACACAAACTCAAAAAATGCAGACCAATACCAAAATAATATCTGCATTTGAGGTTGATTATGTATTCATATTTCACCTACAAAACAGCTCGGGTTATATTTTGATGAAAAACTCCCAATCCAAAGCCATTTTTTACATCTCTGATTTGATCTTTGATTGGTTTCTGCTTTAAACCTCAGCAGGCCGAAGTCCCCAGGCTGAACGCCGGTCGATGGTGGCAGCAGTTAACAGGTAATAGGGATTGAGAGCTGCATGAATCAGAACTAATTACCTTAAATAGCCACAGCCTCGGGCTTATTTTTCCAGTCCACGTCTCTCCAATTTGACAGCTGGCAAAGGTAGCTGCTGCTGCTGCTGTGGCGGCGAGGTGCTGTGTGGGACTTTTCATCCCATTAATTAATTGTAGGGGAACTAAACCGTGAAAAGCTACAGACGGGAACTTTAGTGACCGCTCTCTTGGCAGGTCTGCTGTGACAGCCTCCGAGGGGGAAGTACCCATTAATAGAGTCAGGTACAGAATGAAAACGGTGAAATAAAAAACGGGACTGGATTAGTTTTGGGTGGTTTAACTTCATTTGAGGCTGAGCTGAACTCAGAGCTATCAAAGACTTCCATCAAATGGAGTTTAAAGTGGATAAAAGCAGCTTGTTGTTCAAGGGTTTTGTTTGAAGACCAGGCTTCATGAATAAGAGAAGAAATCACAATGGAGACAAGAAAAGGCAAAATATTAGCCCAAAAGAAAAAAAGAAAGAAAGGAAGGAAGGAAGGAAGGAAGGGGTGCTCCGCGCTCAGATGATTTGGAATCAGATACTACAACCTTGTTAGCATCGCAAGCTTATTTCCATATTAACGACCCCTTCAGAACCTTCAAAGTAATGAATAATTGACAACAAATGAAATGTTTTGATTGTCGTCAGCGCCCGGCGTGTTTAATGTTTCATATGTTGCTTTCCAGCTAATTATGGAGATGGCACATTTGTCAGAAATACGAACCCCCTCGCAACCCCTGCGCAACCCTCCCACCGTCCTCCGCAGATTCCCCGTGTTTCCAGGCAGGAGGAGGCGAA
>VUQH01033506.1:3542-16609 GCA_015106775.1 Etroplus canarensis | reverse complement strand
ATAAAATATTGGCTCATGTGATTTGAAAGTCTTTTAGTTTTCATTTTGTTCAAATTTAAAGAACGTCCCAACTTTTCTGGAGTTCAGGTTGTAGAAAAGCACTATATAAGCACCTGTCCATTTGCCATATATCAACAATTAAAAGGTGTGCCCCAATACATTTGTTCCTATAGTGTATTTAATCCAACATGATCTTCATTTTGTAAATAATGCTCCAAACTACAGTCAGAAAGGAGGCTAATGATGAGCTAAGATATACTTTATTTCTACCAACAATTGTCGGTTGTGGTTTCACAACAAGATTTTACTAACCGAGGGCTGACATCACACTCTCTACGGACCTCTTTAAGTATGTGGTCTATATGTCGCAACCCCCATACACTCAAATTAATATCTCACTGACCTTGTAAGGACCCTTACCCTAATCCCCTAAAGATAACCCTAACCTAATTCTGTTTCAAACCTGACCAATAAACTGAGTCTTACTCCTCATACAAAAGTTCTCACACTGCAGAAATGGCTGCCCCCCATGATGCTTTCAAAACAAAAAATTCACACAAAAATAGTAAACCATGCACGCTAGCACACACACACACACACACACTCGTATGCTTGCACTATTTTTTTGCATCATTCACACACTCTGTTTGTTTCTCCTTCACACACACACCTACACACACACACACACACGCATACACACACGTCGATTAAGCCCACCATGTGTTTGGGAGATTAGGTTGTTCATCTCTGAAGGGGCAGGCTTTGCCATCTGTGCAGGGGCTGACCAAAGAACACACACACACATGGACGCAGTCTGATTGCAATCACTTGACAGTAGACCACCTTAATTGACTTGAGCACTAAACAACTATAGCAGGGATGTTGCCGAAGACTGTTCCTAAACACTCAACATCTACGTTACTGTAGTGGAAAGCGTAGAGAACGCAGGCAAACAGTGACATACAACAGCAGGGACCTTGTGATATGGCTTAAGCGAGATCTACTGGCTGCTTTTAATTCATTTGCAGTGATAGAGCAGAGAGCACAGATTTATCAATTCCTTTTAGAGACGTCTGAGACGTATGTCAACCAGCATTCGCTGCATGTGACTCGCTTCTGTGACTTCTGTGTGTGTATCTTAATTCAGCCGCCTTTTATTGAAAATCCAGTATTTCATTCTTGGCCAGTATAACTATAAGGACACATGGCTCTCTTTCCCACTGAGTTTAGACCTCATTAAAAACAGGATTACTGTTAATTAGAAACAAAAACTGACAGCTGAAGAATTAACCAAGAAAACACTGAGTTTCAAACCTGACCTGTGACCTCCTCATTTACATGCCGTTAATTTACATACCATCAATTTACTGTGGAAGTTTTCACCAAAACTTTCCTCTCATCCCCACGCTTGCATTGTATAAAACTCAGTTCTTGATCTTTCAGAGAATACTGATGTGTCCTTTCTGAGACCAGCCCTTCATTCTTAAAAACTAGTACTGGGGTTTCTCTTTAGTTTACTGAAAGGACAGCACCTGACCAGAGTTTTACCTTTTTCTCTGGAATGTCAAAAGCTTCGTTTGTATTTTTATTTATATTTATTAATTCCAATGTCCCCTTCTGCCACCCCAAACATTCTGCTAAATATGTATGGCTCCGGAGTTTAATCACATAGTCTACTGTGAAATAAGAATAATAATAAGAATAATAACAACCTGTATATGCCTTTTATTTAGATTGCATTCAAGTTGTGCTCTTTAACTTAAACCTTGAGAGCTCATCAAAAGTGTTTCTAATGTTCAAATGATAGTCTGTTTGCTCTTTATTAGTCATCATAAAACATACACACATGTTAAAAAATTCCCTACGCCTTTTGTCTTTGGTCTTTTTGTGCTTCGAGCTCGGGTCCTCTACCTGAGGCCTGGGAGCTTGAGGGTTCTGTGCAGTGTCTTAGCTGTCCCTGGGACTGCGCTCTTCTGGACAGAGATCTCAGATGTCGTTCCTGGAAACTGCTGGAGCCACTCTCCCAGTTTGGGGGTCACTGCCCCGAGTGTTGTGATTACCAGGGGGACCACTGTTGCCTTCACTTTCCACATCTTCTGTAGTTCATCTCTCAGCCCTTGGTACTGTATTTCTCGAGCTTCTCGTGTTCCTTCTTCCTGATGTTGCCATCACTTGGGATTGCTACATCTATCACTACGGCCTCCACCCTCTGTTTGTCCACCACTACTATGTCCGGTTGGTAAGCCATCACTTCTCTGTGACTCCATTATAGTTTCATACTCTATATATTGTATATATTACATATTGTATACACTGTTTAAATTAGAGTTATTTATGTTACAAATTGCAATTCATACAGACAGGTTTATTTGTTTATTTATTTTAATCATAATCTCTTTCATCTACTGCCTTTTAAAATGATATTTATTTATATCTGACTGAGTGTCTGTAACACCATATAATTTCCCTATGGTATTAATAAAGTATTGTGATTCTGATTCTGAGACCAGTTTCTCTGTCTGTATCTGGAAGTCCCACAGGATCTTAGCATGGTCATTCTCAGCCACCTTTGGAGGTGTATCCCATCTTGACCTTGGGACTTCCAGGCCATACTCAGCACAGATGTTCCTGTACACTATGCCAGCTACTTGGTTATGGTGTTCCATGTATGCCCTGTCTGCTTGCATCTTGCACCCTGCTGTTATGTGCTGGATTGTTTCTGGGGCATTCTGCACAGCCTGCACCTGGAGTCTTGCCTGGTGTGGTAGACCCCAGCCTCTATCGATCTTGTACTCAGAGCTTGTTCCTGTGCTGTCATGATTAGTGCCTCTGCGGTGTCTTTCAATTCGGTTTTGTCCACTCATTGGTAGGATTTTTTGATATCAGCCACTTCTTCTGTCTGCCCGTGGTACTTGACGTGCAGGGGCCTGTCCTTCCATCGTGGTTTCTGGTCTAGCTTGTCTTCTTTCTCAGGCTTCTGCTGCCTGAGGTATTCACTAAGCACCTGATCAGTTGTAGCCATCTTTCTGGTGAACTCATGGATCTTTGTTGTTTCATCCTGGACACTCACCAGTCCTCAGTCTCCTTCCTCCTACCTTCCCTCTGCTTAGCTTAAAGTCTCTGCTGGATTTGGGGTGAAACCCTCCATGTATTATAAGGAGCTTTCTTGTCTTGATGTCAGTGGATTCTATCTCCTCCTTTGGCAAGCTTATTGGCCTGTATATACATTCTTATACTGACTTATTCTGTAAGCCAAAGTATAAGTGAATTGATTATGAATAAGGCCACACTTTAGAATGAAGAACATATTCTGAGTTAGAAAGATTTAATTTGGAGTTATTTGGACAATGGTAATTCTTAAAGTTTTGTTACTCGGGAATAGACCATATTATTAAAACGTTATTAAGGGAGAATTATTATTCCACCTTATAAGACCTGTATTGATCAAAGCATATTTAGAGCATAACTCATGTACAACAACTTATGTTCTAATTTGGAGGTTTTTAAGGAAAAAGTCTTATTTAATGGAGGTATAGAAAATGCAGAATAAGTCATTAATAAGTTGGCTAAAGACTAATAAAGTTACCAAAACACATGACTATAATTTCATCTCTCTGTTTAAGAGACTGACTTGATTTGTAAATCATAGAACCCGTATGTATTTTCTGTCATGACAAGTGAAGCTCACACATGTAATGTTTGGTTCACTAAATATATTCCAGCCAGCAAGTGTGTTTGCTTTCACAAAAAAGAAGGAATAGAAAAGAGAAGAAAATGTAATGATATATGGCTATTAATTATAGGAGATGTGCGGAATTGAGGGTGTTACAGCTCGTGATCAGTACCTCACCCCTTGGGCTGCCGGGATGCCCTGAAATTTGGTCTCCTCCATGAAAGTCAGCCATGCTACAAGCTCATCCATCACTCTGACCTCCACAAGGAAGTGTTTCCACTCCAAGAAAAGTCTGCATAAGAAGGTTGGAGGTGGGCAGTGGAATAAATCAGATGATCTTCACCCAGGCGACCTGAGTTTGAGTCATGCCTTTTTTTGGTTTAAGTTTTGTTGTTGTTGCTTACAGTTTACTTAGGAATCAAAGCTTCAAGTTTAGGAAAATATCATGATTAGGATTTAAATACACCTGATTACACAAACCTAATTTTAAGCTACTTTCACACTGCAGGTATTTCCTATTTTATTGCGTGATCATTCACATTATAGTTTAAATGGGACCGCCGTCAGACTCCAGGGTGAATGGTCTACGGCCCTGCAGTGATGCACATGCAGAGAAGATGTGATGCAGCACGCTGTGTTTACTGAAGTAAATATGGATGCTACACATGTCAGCGCGTGAGTAAAACCTCACTTTCTTTCCAATGACTAGCTCCATCAACGCTGTCAGCCACACTTGTTTTGTGCATTGTTTACATTTGGTCTCGCCTCGCCACAAGTATGACATCTGTCGCATGTCAGCGACGTAAAAGTCGGATGAAGTGCGACATCAGACTGAGGTCACTTTGAAAAACATTAGGACTTAGGACCACACATGAAAGTGGCCTGAATCTGATTTGAAAAAATCGGACCTGTGCTGTTCAGACTGTGAAAAATAAAATCCAATATGGGTGACATACGGGCAAAAAAAAAAAAATGTATTTGGGCCACTTTTTCTTGCAGTGACATGTACCCTCAGAAAGATCTTCAAGATCACCAGGCTGAGGACTTCACTGGAGATTTTACAGGCACTTATTCAGACGGCAGCCAGAGGTCTCTGACACTATCAGGCCTACCTTCTATTAATCACTCAACAGAACACACATTCTGCTAATAGCTACCAAAGGTTCCCATTACACTCTAAAAAAGAAAAGAAACCTATTTTACCAACTCATCTTGGGTTTTGTCATAGTCCCCAGTCCACCTGGTGTGGACCCCCATCTGTCTCTGTCTGTCCTCTGTCTGTGTGTTTAGTGTGTCCTACCTGAGCTGCCTCTGGCACACCTGTTCCCTGTTGCACTGATCCAGCATGAAGATACTTAAGCGGGCCTGGAGCTTCCATCATCGTCAGATCGTTGACTAGTATCACGCAGTAATCTTGCCCCTGCGACCTATCTGACCTTGTTTGGCTCCTAACCAATCTGCACCTTCCTGACCTGCCTCTGCTCCCTCTGTAAAGCCCTGCTCTGGACCAGCGTGGACTGGATTTCTTTGGATAGCTCCCTCACTCTGGGAACTTGGGACCCCTCGGACTAATCGGATTTTATGAGAGAGAGCCTGCATCTGTACAGCACCTAAGCAAGTTCACCCTGCACTGTATGTACGGTATACCGACTTTGGCACAATTAGAAATTTTGTGTTTTATTGAGAACTGTGATCCGCCTTCTGAGTCCTTCCTGTCCAGACCATGACAGGTTTGTACTGTAGGTAAGTAAAGAACATACAGAAACTAGTTGTGGTTAAATTCCTGTGTGCTCTGCACAGTTGAACGAACACTTTTTAACTCATCTGGCTAAAGGGCTGATGAGTTTATGCAAAGCCAAGGAATTTGTCTGTTTATCCACAATTCACAAGAACCACTACTCCGCCTAGAATATTGGTCAGACTGTAGTGAAACTTGCACACAATGATCGCCCAATGAGTCTTCACCCAAATTATGCTCAAGATCAAGGTCATATTTGTCACTTTACTGGCAATTTTCTATTTCCACAAGAATCATCGTTCCAAACCTAACTTTTGGTCTGGATTGAAATGGTGATAAAATGAGTGTTTGCATGTACCTCTTAACCAGCTAAACATAAATGACATCATAATGTTTATTTATTGCATATTCACTTCTTAAGCTAGGTTAGGGCCAGTCAGGAACCAGGGCCTTTGTCCTGGATATGACTATTCATGGGCCTCTTTGGCTTCTCAGTTGGCTTTAATTCTCGTTAGCGTGCGCGATACAGCCAATCAATGACAAGAAAACATACCACTTTCTCTCTACACATCACGCATCACAATAATCTGTGATGGATCGTGAGCTGGATGAGCGACTTCATCATTGATGTTCTAGTTTATTAACATTTGGACAACAATGCTAAACATGATCGTTAATTACTGTGGGGGTGGGGTCATTAAATACTACAGGACTATCACTCATGGTGGCAACATAATAACCACATAAATCCACAAGAATCAAATTCAAATCTAACTTAATGATTCCAGGATTATTAAAATAAGGATTTGTCAAGTTAAAATGCATGAAGAGTATTTGCTCTTCTGTACTTTTACAACTTAAAACAGTATAAACTAGTAGAAGTAGTATAAATGTACTTATTTGAATTGAGGACACTGTTCACATTTACTGTTTAATCTTACCTATGGGAGTGATCACAGCCATTTAATGAACTCATAACAATTAAATCAGGTGCTTCCACACCCATACTTGCACACACTGAAGACATCCTATTAAATGCAATGCTGGGAGTAGTAAAAGCATTGAGAGGTGACTTTGGTGCATGTGTAGCGCCAAAAATGTACTTGCACCAAACAAAAATGTACACCAGGTAAAACCAGCTGTTGCAGAACGAGAATGATATGGAGACTACATATTTATATGTGTGTGGTTTTTTTTTTCAGATTAGTGTTGAGACCTAAATGATTCTTCACACACGCAGCTTCTGCTACAGTACCAAAGAGGGGGGTGACCTGGAGCTCAGGAACAGCTGGCCAGCCATGTAGAGCTCCTGATGTTGATTGATCACTTTGCACAAGAGCCTACTGGAACACGTGAACTGTGACCGCACAGAAGCTTCGAACCAAGAGTGGAACACTGCTTAAGTGGTCATCAAGCTGCTTTTTATAGTCTCTTTTAAAACATGCCTGAAGGGATTTGCTCTTGGATAACCAGCAGACAGACTAATTTCGATCAGTGGCACTTGCTGCCTATTACATCAGGAATTAAATCAGACTGGGGCGGTATAGCTTTCACGCAGAGTTTCTCTCCAAGCCCCATTTCATTAGTCATTAAAGCCCCAAAGATTTCCAAGCCCAGAAAGGTGGTTTGTCTAGGCAGAGACAGTTTGGAAGGTAAAGTAACCTAATTTTATTGCGATGCAGTTGCAGCTCTTATTGGTATTGAGAGAAACTATAAGGGTTCAGATATTTCTATCAACGCTGCAATAACACTGCATAAAACATCATGAAGCACTGTTTGTCTCTATTACGGTTACTCTGGGCCTCTTATGTTGCATGCTGCATATATTCCAAAGGGAATCACTCTGCATCTATTCATTTTTCCTTCTTAAAACATGCTGTTACAATTATTGTTCTTATTACACACGAGTATGACAGCAGCTGCAAACCATATCCTGAGATTTGCAACACACAAATTTTCGTTGTTTTAAATGAAGTGCTGGCTGGAATACAAACCGTGGCAATATCCTTTGAGTGAAACAAATGCTATTTTTGTACTGGCCTAGGCTTTAGGGAAGAGGTCAGGGTGGAATGTGGGCCAACCAAGCACAGAATCAGCACTGAATCTGTAGTTAAATTTTAGCATCATGAAATATTTAGGTTTAAAAGTAAGTAAAAGACTGAGATGTGGTTAGAAGATATTTTCACTGCTTCACCTAAACTTCACTGTTTTTGTTTTTTTTTTGCTTTCATGATTTTTTTCAGAACACACCCATTTGGATTGTGGCTGACTGCTCAGCCTAACCTCCCTTAATTCTAGCTACTGAACTGGACCTATTTGGAGAAGAGTGTCAGGGGTGCTTTGTGACAGTAGGATAGCAGCAAGAGTGAAAGAGAAAGTTTACAAGACATGAGTGAGACCTGCTATGATGTACGGTCTGGAGACAGTGGCACTGACAAAAATACAGGAGCTGTAGCTGAAGGTGGCAGAGCTGAAGATGTTGAGATTTTTGCTGGGAGTGACCAGGGTGGACAGGATTAGAAATGAGTCCATCAGTGGGACAGCTCAGGTTGAGACATTTGGAAACTGAGATGGTTTGGATATGTTCAGAGGAGGGATAGTGGATACATTGGACAAAGGATGCTAAAGACTGCCAGGCCAGTCACAGAGTGACAAAGACAAAACAGAGAATGTGGTTGACAAAAGACAAAATTTAATAATAGCAGCAGTGGCAGATAATTCTTAGAGGTTGAAAAGAGGTGGGTGGAAAAGAAATGCTCTGTGCATCATGACACGTCTCCCAGCAGCCTAAGACTTTAGTAACATAACTAAGGGATGGTTCAGGGTCAAAAATGACTTTGAGATTCCTCTCAGTGTCACTGAAGGTCAAAGTAATATGGCCAAGGTAATATAAGGTAAATTTTGGTTAGTTCCTAAAGTTTCAGAGCCAAATGTATTAATTTAGAAGTGGAAAATTACAGGCAATCTAAGTCTTTGTGTCTCATGCCTGTGTAGATACCTGGGACCCCTCATCAGCACTGAGAGCTGAAAAACATTCTTGGATGAGAGGTGAAACATCTTCAAGAACCTATAAGAAGCCCAGCTGCCTGCAGCTCAAGCACTTGAGACTTCTATGATCTGGATGACTGATAACTTACACAGATATAAGTAACGTTTTGTCTTTTTTAACATTGGTCATGTAGTTTTGTGTTTTATTTTGTAGTGCTCCTGAGTCCTGTGGCAGCATGCTTTACATCACTCCATTCAATGCTTGGCATGGTTCTTGTTGGAAACCCATGCTATGAAGCTCCTGGCACACCATTTTTTGTGCTGATGGTAATGCCAGAGGAGCTTTGGAACTCTGGAGTTATTGAGTCAGCAGAGAGTAGGTGACTTTTTGCACTATATGCCTCAGCACTCAGTGACCACACTTTGCAACTTTTCATGGTCTGCTACGTTGTGGCTGAGTTGCTGTGGTTCCTTAACAATTCCACTTTGCAATAATGCTTGCTTGGTACACACTGCATCAAGAAAAAAGTCATTCTCTCGCCACTGGCACCACTTGCTGCTCACAGGGGGTGGTTGGATCATTGGATTTCTGCCCGTAATGTTGTTTACCTTACGCTATAAAGTTCCTGGAGATGACTGTTGCACTGATTAGCATTTTTAAAGCATGCAAGGGTGTACCAATGAAAATATATCTCCAGCCAGCTAAAGGACACCCTGAGTGGCTGCAGTACAGTACCCTGGGCCAGATTAGATTTCTCACCTTTGGTATTTCTGTGAAGTTCTCAATGAGAAACAGTGAAACAAGCCATTCAAGCGCCTGGTGGCTGGGTTTATACCCATGGAATACCAATGGGGTTCAGCCCAGATGAGCCACATGGGTCAGCCCTCCAGTGGGCTCATCACCCACGGGAGGGATTATGGGGCTGGACTAGGTGGCAGTCAAAGACAAGAGACCTTGGCGGTACAGTCCCGGGTTAGCTAAACTGACATTTTGGTAATGGATTTCATGTCACATTAATTCATAAGCAAATTCACACAAGCAGTAACTCAGCTTTACAGTGCAACATCAAATCAAACATCACATTAGGAGAGGCAAAATCAACAGTCTATGCATTGGGCCTGCAAGTCCTCAGAAAACAAGAGTGGTGGGCGATCCCAGAATCCTTTCCATAGTAAAGAAAACCAGATACACATGAAGTAAAAAAACAGTCTCCTTTCAGACTGTCATAGTTTCTGTTTCTTGTTCCAGAGTCTACTCAGTTTTTTTGGACATTACCTGCCTGCACAGTGCTATTTCTTATCATCTCAGGAAGTTCCAAATTTTCCTTGTTTTACCACAAACCAACCAGTCCTGGTTTCATCTACACTTTGTTTCTTCCATTTTTAACAGTATCACCAGCGTGACACTCATGCAGTAACTCCTGTGAGTTTCTTATCACATGAACACTGGGTCAAGAGGTTGTTTTCCTCCACTATTTTTCTTCATTTTCTTCAGGTCTGCTGCTCTTTCATCAGCTTTGACGTCAACTTCTTTCATTTTTTTTCACCTGACCCTTGGTCTGAGGGGACACAATAGTCACCACCTCTGTTGATGCAGCCAAATCTTTGCTTTTTTGCTAATGATCACCTCTTACGAGGAAATACTCTGAAAAGATTTTGTGTTTAGGTCCATAAATCTTTGAACAAGGACACAAATTAGTCATTCTAAACTGATGCACTCTAAAAAAGATTCATAAGGTTAGTAGGTAGAACTTCTTCATTACATAAAAAGTTCAGTTTGTTACCTGTACGTATTTTAGTCTGTTGAAAACTTATTTTAGGAAGGGAAATTAAAGAATCCGCTGTGTACCACCACAGTGAATTTTGATTCACAGACAAGATGTGACTGAAGAGTAACTTTCAGCTTGGCAGAAGAATTGCATTTAGAGTTTAGGAATCACAGCCATTTTTATACAGAGCCCCTCATTTTCAGAGGATCAAAAGTAATGGGACAGTAGACTGACAAGCAGTTTCTAATACTGTTCAAGAAAACTTAAGAAGATTAAAAAATACAACCCAGCTATGAGTCAAAGTGCTGAGCTTAGTAGCTTGTGTTAAATGTGGTAGCTGTTTACTGGAATTCTTTAAATGTGGTTTAAAGAGATGTCGATGCAAGTGAAGGAAGCCATCATTAGGCTAAAAATCAAATTAATCCTATTGGAGAGCTAGCAAAAAATATATATATCAGGAGTGGCCAAAACAAGAATCAGCAACATCAAAAAAACCTGGAAGATCATGGAAGACTACTACAGTGGATGATTACAGAATTCTTTAGTTGGTAAAAACAAACCCTTCGCAACATCTGACCAAGTCAAGAACACTTTCAAGAAGGCGGATACATCACTGTCCACAACTGAGAGACAACTTCATGAATACAGAGAGTTTACAACAAGGTGCAAACCAGGCTGGATTGTTGCCAGAAGACATCTGCAAGAGCCTTGCAAAAATAAAGAAAAATATCTTTTGATATGAAAGATAAACACGTACCAAAACTACTGAAAGCAAAAGTCATAGAGAAGAAAAGGAACCGTTCATGACCTTTATGACCTGAAATCATACCACGTCATCTGTCAAACATGGTGGAGGCAATGGGCATGTATGGCTGCCAGTGGAACCACATCACCAGCGTTGTGACTGCTGACAGAAGTAGCAGGGTGAATTCTTAAGTGTTTCTCAAGGAAAAGAAATGGAATGTTCTTCCATGACCAAGCCAGTCACCTGATCGCCACCCAGCAGAGCAGCTTTCCAGTTAATAAAGACAAAACTGAAGGCAGAGGCAAGCAGCAGCTGAAGGTGGCTGCAGTAAAGGCCTGGCAGAGCATCTCAGGGGAGGAAACACAGCATTTGGTGATGTCTGTAGGTTCTACACTTGTGCCAGTCATTGACTGCAAGGGATTTTCATTAAAAGCAATTTGCATATTTAAAATTATTCTAGCGTACCCAATTACTTCTGAGCTTCTGAAAATGAGGACCTACGTATAAAAATGGCTATAATTCCTAAACAGTTTGTGACATTCTTTTGTCGAACCCCTTGAACAAAGCTGAAAGTCTGCACATTGATCTCATGTTGACTGGCTTAAAATCCAGTGTGGTGGTGTACAGAGGAAAAATAACAGCAAAAAAAAGTGTCACTGCCTAAAAACCTATGGACCTAACCTTGATTTGCAGTCTGTGGTTACAGCAACAGTGCAGCTTCCTCCACCTTGAAGTAACACTGAGGAGCTTCCTTCTGCAGAGCAACGGGGCGTAGCTGTGTGCAGACTGCAGGTAGCGTGCATGCTCCTATCATTTTAGAATAATTAACTAACATGCAAAGTGGTAAGAACATGTGTATATAGAAATTTATTGAGGATATTTAGTGGTGAACCCACTTTATGCATTAGTATGCACCTGGAGTGGAAAAGGAAGATGGTTTAAAGCTGATCCTATCATTTATTGCAGAAATAGATCGAACATAATTTCAAATCCCATAATAATTCTTCCAATCATAAGATCACGAGGTCTTAGAGGGGCTGCTGAGATCGATATTTTCACTTAAAATGTATATTTGTCCTTTTCACCTGCTTTTGAGAAAAAAAGAGGGAGGGGGCAGTGAGTGAGTGAGATAAGAGGGAGACAAAGTGGAGGTAACACAGGCAGAGAGGCAGAGAGGGAGGGACACCGGGGTTGTCTGTCAATGAGATAAAAGCAGACAGGATGAAAAAAAAAAATAGCAAGAGCAATGCAAGAGTGAGGCTGGGGTGTTTGTATTTAGGTCAGTCAGCAGTGAGGGACATTCATCCATCAAAATTCTATCAAAAATGCAAGAGCTGCAGCTCCTCTGATTAGCAGGGAGATTAAAGGCACATATAGAGCAGCTCTAATCATCAGTCAAACTACTCAGCCACAGACTGAGCTGTATGCTGTAGAGTAATGAGGCTGCATGTGACTCACCACAACAAGCGTGCACGACACGTTTAAAACAATGTATGAGCAGGGGGTAAACACACACACACACACACACACACACACCTACACACACCATGTTAAGTCTGTAATTGGTTAAGATGGGAGCCAGATGAGGGCCTTTGTGGCACCAGAGACCCCCAGGGAGCGTCAAGCTTTAAGTTGGGGGTGGGTGCGCGAGGGGGTGATTTTAATCCACGATTTAGTCTTTGTGTGTGTTTGTTTGTGCGTACACCTGCTGTGTGGGTGGCAGTGGACATATCCACATGCGTGTCACACACACACGCACATGCTGTGTTTACACTTAAGTTTATTTGTTTGTTTACACGACATCTGTTTTTTTTTTTTTCCATACACAACATAACACTTAGGGCTACAGTCAGAGTCAGCTCAGGCGTGCTCATATTCATGCAGGAGCCACTGCTTGTGCGCTTGGCTGTCATAACAGGCATACTTGTAAGACTATGCAAGTGCGTGTGTGTGTGTGTGTGTGTGTGTGTGTCTGTGTGCGTTTTTCTGTGTGTGATTAAGAGCCCTGCACGAGAAGCTCAGGGGAGATGCAGTCAGATAGCTTCGCAGCTCCAGCAAAAAGAAAAAAAAAACCCACAGCCAGCAGAGAACAGACCGTTTGCCTGGAATCTTCACGACTGATACCCTGTCAACAACTCTGAACTATCTTTACCG